>JAVTVY010045857.1:0-198592 GCA_036873755.1 Hanleya hanleyi | reverse complement strand
TGAATGCACGCAAAACTACGACTGAGTTGGCTTTTGGAGAATTACTGAACATATAAAAACTGGATCTATAACGTTTGATGTCAATTTTAATTTGAAAAAATAAAGTTGTAAATCTTCAAAATAAAACATTTGCAAATAATTATTCAGGCATTACACACTGACTTGAAATGTTTGGATAATGTTTCATGAATACCGTTTGCGGGAATAACTGTCCCCGTTAATGCGCAACGCCCATATATTCATATAGAAAAGGTATTCACGCAATACGCGTAAATGGTGCAATCAGCAGTCTATTAGCAGTCCACAAAATAAAAGCTAAACTCTGTCTAAATTTATCTACAACTGCCGAGGAGGTCAAACATAGGTTTACATGGCTGAAACATAGGCCGTGGTCAAGACCGGCAATTAACGTTGCCAAGCCGGCTACAACGTCACGCGATTGTTGATTGTTGACGCTGCCGAGACGCCCTTTTCCCGGCACAGCGAAAATGAACTTTGTGTTTGATTATAACCCTGTGTCAAATGACGGATCATACTTGCAGAGAGTCTTATTCTAGTAAATTTATAAAGCATGCAAGTGATACGGTTAACGTAACACCCTGTACGTGCGCAGAATAAAAGTCACATTCATAGAATATCTTCAACTGCAGGAGAAAAATCTGACGGTACATGGTTGGAAGTCGGGTCGTGGGGAAGGTCGGTTACGTCACCAACGTCATTCAGTCGATTGTTCATTGTTGACACTGCCGAAGAAGGTGCTATCCCGGCACGGAGAGAATGATCATCGCGGTTGGTTAGAAACCTGTGGTAAATGGAGCAACATACTTGCAGAGAGGATTATAATTTCTGAAGGATACAATGTCGTATCGGTAAGACAACGTGGCATACGTCCTCAGACTAAAAGTCACATTCTGTCACAGAATATCTTGAATTACAGGAGAAAAATATAACGGTTACATGGCAAGAACTCGGGCCTGACCATGGTCGACAATGCTACGAAGCCGGCACCGGCGTCATCTAAAGTTTTGGATCTGTGCCGTATCAAAGGGATGCGCGATCTTGTGTGATAATTTTTACTGACGTTTAATTATGTGCTTGTTTTATTCTGCATTCCACAGCCCATACAGGGTGTAACTCAATTTGAATCTGAATGTTGGTTGTTGACGCTGCCCACGATGGCATTTTCTTGACGCGAATGCTAAGGTTACTGAACTGCACAATAGCCACGGTTTCGCACAAAAGTGGTCCCTCCCAAATTTCATAATAAGAAAGGTCGCTCGTTTTTGAGAGCGTGATAATTCTTCTTCTTTTTTTAGTCGCACAGTTTTAAGGAATGGTCCTCTGTAATTTCATTATAAGCGAGACGGACAATATTGGACTACATGCGAATTAGTCTTCCCGTCTTTAGTTGCTGATATCTGTAGTACCAGCCTGTTGGAGTTCGTCGGTACTTTCAACAGACAGAGTAGAATCGGAAGCTGAGTTGGCCTTTGAAGAATTATTGAACGAATAAATATTGAGTCTATAATTTGGATGTTAAATTTGACAAAATACGTGTTTGGAAATCATAGAAATAAAACATTTGCATATCAGTGTTTTTATAATGTTTTATGAATATCTTTTGAGAAAGGTAATTAACCCCATTGAGTATACATATTCAAGAACTACTCCTACAAAAACCTCTAACAGTGCATGTAATCAGGAGACCACAGAATAGAAGCGAACTTTTCTGAATTTACCTTTAATTGCAAGATATTTGAAACAAAGGGGTATACACGACTGGCATTTGGGCCGTGTCTGAGGTCGACAACGTTACCTTGCCGGCCACGACGTCATCCGATTGTTCATTGTTGACGCTGCTGAAGATGACGTTCCCGGCACAGCGAAAATGAACTTTGCGCTCGATTAAAACCCTCTAGCAAATGGTACAACATACTTGCATAATTTATTTAACTTGTATCAAGCCTGCAATGTGATATCGTTAATAAAGAAACGCTTATTAGTTTCACAGAGTAAAACTCACATTCTGTCATAGAATATCTTGAATTGCAGGAGATAAATCTAACGCTTACATGGCTGTCTCTATAGGGTCTGCCCACTGTCGGCAACGTTACTAAGTCGGCAGAGACGTCATCTGATTGTTGAATTGAAGCTCTCGGAGATGGCCTTTACTCGACACGACGACTATGGGTCAGCTTTACAGTTTTTCAGTAATGGTCCGTCTCTAGTTCCATAGCAAGGGAAACCGACAATGTTGGATCGCATGAGAATTCTTCGTTTATTTGCTGATATCCATAGTACCGGTATGTTGGTTGTTTGTCCCTCAGATGAATGTACGCAAAACTACGACTGAGTTGGCTTTTGGAGAATTACTGAACATATAAATACTGGATCTATAACGCTTGATGTCAATTTTAATTTGAAAAAATAAAATTGTAAATCTTCAAAATAAAACATTTGCAAATAATTATTCAGGCATTACACACTGACCTGAAATGTTTGGATAATGTTTCATGAATACCGTTTGCGGGAATAACTGTCCCCGTTAATGCGCAACGCCCATATATTCATATAGAAAAGGTATTCACGCAATACGCGTAAATGGTGCAATCAGCAGTCTATTAGCAGTCCACAAAATAAAAGCTAAACTCTGTCTAAATTTATCTACAACTGCCGAGGAGGTCAAACATAGGTTTACATGGCTGAAACATAGGCCGTGGTCAAGACCGGCAATTAACGTTGCCAAGCCGGCTACAACGTCACGCGATTGTTGATTGTTGACGCTGCCGAGACGCCCTTTTCCCGGCACAGCGAAAATGAACTTTGTGTTTGATTATAACCCTGTGTCAAATGACGGATCATACTTGCAGAGAGTCTTATTCTAGTAAATTTATAAAGCATGCAAGTGATGCGGTTAACGTAACACCCTGTACGTGCGCAGAATAAAAGTCACATTCATAGAATATCTTCAACTGCAGGAGAAAAATCTGACGGTACATGGTTGGAAGTCGGGTCGTGGGAAAGGTCGGTTACGTCACCAACGTCATTCAGTCGATTGTTCATTGTTGACACTGCCGAAGAAGGTGCTATCCGGCACGGAGAGAATGATCATCGCGGTTGGTTAGAAACCTGTGGTAAATGGAGCAACATACTTGCAGAGAGGATTATAATTTCTGAAGGATACAATGTCGTATCGGTAAGACAACGTGGCATACGTCCACAGACTAAAAGTCACATTCTGTCACAGAATATCTTGAATTACAGGAGAAAAATATAACGGTTACATGGCAAGAACTCGGGCCTGGCCATGGTCGACAATGCTACGAAGCCGGCACCGGCGTCATCTAAAGTTTTGGATCTGTGCCGTATCAAAGGGATGCGCGATCTTGTGTGATAATTTTAACTGACGTTTAATTATGGGCTTGTTTTATTCTGCATTCCACAGCCCATACAGGGTGTAACTGAATTTGAATCTGAATGTTGGTTGTTGACGCTGCCCACGATGGCATTTTCTTGACGCGAATGCTAAGGTTACTGAACTGCACAATAGCCACGGTTTCGCTCAAAAGTGGTCCCTCCCAAATTTCATAATAAGAGAGGTCGCTCGTTTTTGAGAGCGTGATAATTCTTCTTCTTTTTTTAGTCCCACAGTTTTAAGGAACGGTCCTCTATCATTTCATTATAAGCGAGACGGACAATATTGGACTACATGCGAATTAGTCTTGCCGTCTTTAGTTGCTGATATCTGTAGTACCAGCCTGTTGGAGTTCGTCGGTACTTTCCACAGACAGAGTAGAATCGAAAGCTGAGTTGGCCTTTGAAGAATTATTGAACGAATAAATATTGAGTCTATAATTTGGATGTCAAATTTGACAAAAAACGTGTTTGGAAATCATAGAAATAAAACATTTGCATATCAGTGTTTTTATAATGTTTTATGAATATCTTTTGAGAAAGGTAATTAACCCCATTGAATGTACATATTCAAGAACTACTCCAACAAAAACCTCTAACAGTACATGTAATCAGGAGACCACAGAATAGAAGCGAACTTTTCTGAATTTACCTTCAATTGCAAGATATTTGAAACAAAGGGGTATACACGACTGGCATTTGGGCCGTGTCTGAGGTCGACAACGTTACCTTGCCGGCCACGACGTCATCCGATTGTTCATTGTTGACGCTGCTGAAGATGACGTTCCCGGCACAGCGAAAATGAACTTTGCGCTCGATTAAAACCCTCTAGCAAATGGTACAACATACTTGCATAATTTATTTAACTTGTATCAAGCCTGCAATGTGATATCGTTAATAAAGAAACGCTTATTAGTTTCACAGAGTAAAACTCACATTGTCATAGAATATCTTGAATTGCAGGAGATAAATCTAACGCTTACATGGCTGTCTCTATAGGGTCTGTCCACTGTCGGCAACGTTACTAAGTCGGCAGAGACGTCATCTGATTGTTGATTGTCGAAGCTCTCGGAGATGGCCTTTACCCGACACGGCGACTATGGGTGAGCTTTATAGTTTTTCAGTAATGGTCCCTCTCTAGTTCCATAGCAACGGAAACCGACAATGTTGGATCGCATGAAAATTCTCCGTTTATTTGCTGATATCCATAGTACCAGTATGTTGGTTGTTTGTCTCTCAGATGAATATACGCAAAACTACGACTGAGTTGGCTTTTGGAGAATTACTGAACATATAAATACTGGATCTATAACGTTTGATGTCAATTTCAATTTGAAAAAAACATAAAATTGTAAATCTTCAAAATAAAACATTTGCAAATAATTATTCAGGCATTACACACTGACCTGAAATGTTTGGATAATGTTTCATGAATACCGTTTGCGGGAATAACTGTCCCCGTTAATGCGCAACGCCCATATATTCATATAGAAAAGGCATTCACGCAATACGCGTAAATGGTGCAATCAGCAGTCTATTAGCAGTCCACAAAATAAAAGCTAAACTCTGTGTAATTTTATCTACAACTGCCGAGGAGGTCAAACATAGGTTTACATTGCTGAAACATAGGCCGTGGTCAAGACCGGCAATTAACGTTGCCAAGCCGGCTACAACGTCACGCGATTGTTGATTGTTGACGCTGCCGAGACGCCCTTTTCCCGGCACAGCGAAAATGAACTTTGTGTTTGATTATAACCCTGTGTCAAATGACGGATCATACTTGCAGAGAGTCTTATTCTAGTAAATTTATAAAGCATGCAAGTGATACGGTTAACGTAACACCCTGTATGTGCGCAGAATAAAAGTCACATTCATAGAATATCTTCAACTGCAGGAGAAAAATCTGACGGTACATGGTTGGAAGTCGGGTCGTGGGAAAGGTCGGTTACGTCACCAACGTCATTCAGTCGATTGTTCATTGTTGACACTGCCGAAGAAGGTGCTATCCCGGCACGGAGAGAATGATCATCGCGGTTGGTTAGAAACCTTGGTAAATGGAGCAACATACTTGCAGAGAGGATTATAATTTCTGAAGGATACAATGTCGTATCGGTAAGACAACGTGGCATACGTCCACAGACTAAAAGTCACATTCTGTCACAGAATATCTTGAATTACAGGAGAAAGATATAACGGTTGCATGGCAAGAACTCGGGCCTGGCCATGGTCGACAATGCTACGAAGCCGGCACCGGCGTCATCTAAAGTTTTGGATCTGTGCCGTATCAAAGGGATGCCCGATCTTGTGTGATAATTTTTACTGACGTTTAGTTATGTGCTTGTTTTATTCTGCATTCCACAGCCCATACAGGGTGTAACTGAATTTGAATCTGAATGTTGGTTGTTGACGCTGCCCACGATGGCATTTTCTTGACGCGAATGCTAAGGTTACTGAACTGCACAATAGCCACGGTTTCGCACAAAAGTGGTCCCTCCCAAATTTTATAATAAGAAAGGTCGCTCGTTTTTGAGAGCGTGATAATTCTTCTTTTTTTTTAGTCCCACAGTTTTAAGGAATGGTCCTCTGTAATTTCATTATAAGCGAGACGGACAATATTGGACTACATGCGAATTAGTCTTCCCGTCTTTAGTTGCTGATATCTGTAGTACCAGCCTGTTGGAGTTAGTCGGTACTTTCCACAGACAGAGTAGAATCGAAAGCTGAGTTGGCCTTTGAAGAATTATTGAACGAATAAATATTGAGTCTATAATTTGGATGTTAAATTTGACAAAAAACGTGTTTGGAAATCATAGAAATAAAACATTTGCATATCAGTGTTTTTATAATGTTTTATGAATATCTTTTGAGAAAGGTAATTAACCCCATTGAATATACATATTCAAGAACTACTCCAACAAAAACCTCTAACAGTGCATGTAATCAGGGGACCACAGAATAGAAGCGAACTTTTCTGAATTTACCTTCAATTGCAAGATATTTGAAACAAAGGGGTATACACGACTGGCATTTGGGCCGTGTCTGGGGTCGACAACGTTACCTTGCCGGCTACGACGTCATCCGATTGTTCATTGTTGACGCTGCTGAAGATGACGTTCCCGGCACAGCGAAAATGAACTTTGCGCTCGATTAAAACCCTCTAGCAAATGGTACAACATACTTGCATAATTTATTTAACTTGCATCAAGCCTGCAATGTGATATCGTTAATAAAGAAACGCTTATTAGTTTCACAGAGTAAAACTCACATTCTGTCATAGAATATATTGAATTGCAGGAGATAAATCTAACGCTTACATGGCTGTCTCTATAGGGTCTGCCCACTGTCGGCAACGTTACTAAGTCGGCAGAGACGTCATCTGATTGTTGAATTGAAGCTCTCGGAGACGGCCTTTACTCGACACGGCGACTATGGGTCAGCTTTACAGTTTTTCAGTAATGGTCCGTCTCTAGTTCCATAGCAAGGGAAACCGACAATGTTGGATCGCCTGAGAATTCTTCGTTTATTTGCTGATATCCATAGTACCGGTATGTTGGCTGTTTGTCCCTCAGATGAATGTACGCAAAACTACGACTGAGTTGGCTTTTCGAGAATTACTGAACATATAAATACTGGATCTATAACGTTTGATGTCAATTTTAATTTGATAAAATAAAATTGTAACTCTTCAAAATAAAACATTTGCAAACAATTATTCAGGCATTACACACTGACCTGAAATGTTTGGATAATGTTTCATGAATACCTTTTGCGGGAATAACTGTCCCCGTTAATGGGCAACGCCCATATATTCATATAGAAAAGATATTCACGCAATACGCGTAAATGGTGCAATCAGCAGTCTATTAGCAGTCCACAAAATAAAAGCTAAACTCTGTCTAAATTTATCTACAACTGCCGAGGAGGTCAAACATAGGTTTACATGGCTGAAACATAGGCCGTGGTCAAGACCGGCAATTAACGTTGCCAAGCCGGCTACAACGTCACGCGATTGTTGATTGTTGACGCTGTCGAGACGCCCTTTTCCCGGCACAGCGAAAATGAACTTTGTGTTTGATTATAACCCTGTGTCAAATGACGGATCATACTTGCAGAGAGTCTTATTCTAGTAAATTTATAAAGCGTGCAAGTGATGCGGTTAACGTAACACCCTGTACGTGCGCAGAATAAAAGTCACATTCATAGAATATCTTCAACTGCAGGAGAAAAATCTGACGGTACATGGTTGGAAGTCGGGTCGTGGGAAAGGTCGGTTACGTCACCAACGTCATTCAGTCGATTGTTCATTGTTGACACTGCCGAAGAAGGTGCTATCCCGGCACGGAGAGAATGATCATCGCGGTTGGTTAGAAACCTGTGGTAAATGGAGCAACATACTTGCAGAGAGGATTATAATTTCTGAAGGATACGATGTCGTATCGGTAAGACAACGTGGCATACGTCCACCGACTAAAAGTCACATTCTGTCACAGAATATCTTGAATTACAGGAGAAAAATATAACGGTTACATGGCAAGATCTCGGGCCTGGCCATGGTCGACAATGCTACGAAGCCGGCACCGGCGTCATCTAAAGTTTTGGATCTGTGCCGTATCAAAGGGATGCGCGATCTTGTGTGATAATTTTTACTGACGTTTAATTATGTGCTTGTTTTATTCTGCATTCCACAGCCCATACAGGGTGTAACTGAATTTGAATCTGAATGTTGGTTGTTGACGCTGCCCACGATGGCATTTTCTTGACGCGAATGCTAAGGTTACTGAACTGCACAATAGCCACGGTTTCGCACAAAAGTGGTCCGTCCCAAATTTCATAATAAGAAAGGTCGCTCGTTTTTGAGAGCGTGATAATTCTTCTTCTCTTTTTAGTCCCACAGTTTTAAGGAATGGTCCTCTGTAATTTCATTATAAGCGAGACGGACAATATTGGACTACATGCGAATTAGTCTTCCCGTCTTTAGTTGCTGATATCTGTAGTACCAGCCTGTTGGAGTTCGTCGGTACTTTCCACAGACAGAGTAGAATCGAAAGCTGAGTTGGCCTTTGAAGATTATTGAACGAATAAATATTGAGTCTATAATTTGGATGTTAAATTTGACAAAAAACGTGTTTGGAAATCATAGAAATAAAACCTTTGCATATCAGTGTTTTCATAATGTTTTATGAATATCTTTTGTGAAAGGTAATTAACCCCATTGAATATACATATTCAAGAACTACTCCAACAAAAACCTCTAACAGTGCATGTAATCAGGAGACCACAGAATAGAAGCGAACTTTTCTGAATTTACCTTCAATTGCAAGATATTTGAAACAAAGGGTATACATGACTGGCATTTGGGCCGTGTCTGAGGTCGACAACGTTACCTTGCCGGCCACGACGTCATCCGATTGTTCATTGTTGACGCTGCTGAAGATGACGTTCCCGGCACAGCGAAAATGAACTTTGCGCTCGATTAAAACCCTCTAGCAAATGGTACAACATACTTGCATAATTTATTTAACTTGTATCAAGCCTGCAATGTGATATCGTTAATAAAGAAACGCTTATTAGTTTCACAGAGTAAAACTCACATTCTGTCATAGAATATCTTGAATTGCAGGAGATAAATCTAACGCTTACATGGCTGTCTATAGGGTCTGCCCACTGTCGGCAACGTTACTAAGTCGGCAGAGACGTCATCTGATTGTTGAATTGAAGCTCTCGGAGATGGCCTTTACTCGACACGGCGACTATGGGTCAGCTTTACAGTTTTTCAGTAATGGTCCGTCTCTAGTTCCATAGCACGGGAAACCGACAATGTTGGATCGCATGAGAATTCTTCGTTTATTTGCTGATATCCATAGTACCGGTATGTTGGTTGTTTGTCCCTCAGATGAATGTACGCAAAACTACTGTAACAGTCTACCCCATGCACCCAGTGTATCTCACTAGTGCTGCAATTATACTCTTCGGAGGCGGTATAATTCGGATGAGGTAGAATATCACATCAGAGTTAGGTACTCTGTAAACCATCGACCGGATTCGTACCAGACAGTGATAAGCATGCAAAACACAGACTCATAGAAAACAGAGATTGTATTCAGGGAACGATTTTATTCTCCATACCGGTAAATAAATACACAGTAAAACGGATGTATGACTTTGTTAATATTGTCACTTTGCGTCTTCTCACTGTATCAATGGTCCAGGGTAGTCCCTTCATCTCATCCCAGAATTGTCAGTTATAGCACCATCGGATCTGGTGTAATGACGAGTTATGCCTGAGAGTGTGGGAATTACCACCGAATCTGGTGGTGATAGGTCAACTGGTCGAAGTAAAGTTCTCAACCACCGTACTCGGTGGGGAAAATACTAGCCAGATGTAACCTACCACCGGATCTGATGTAATGGTGAGTTATAACTGTGAGTATATGATTTACCACCGAATCTGGCGGTGATAGGTCAACTGGTCGAAGTAAAGTTCTCAACCACCGTACTCGGTGGGGAAAATACTAGCCAGATGTGTTCTACCACCGGATCTGGTGTAAAGGTGAGTTTTCCTTGTACATGTATGTGTGTGAATTACCACCGAATCTGGTGGTGATAGGTCAACTTGTCGAAGTAAAGTTCTCAACCACCGTACTCGGTGGGGAAAATACTAGCCAGATGTGTCCTACCACCCGATCTGGTGTAAAGGTGAGTTTTCCTTGTATGTGTGTGAATTACCACCGAATCTGGTGGTGATAGGTCAACTGGTCGAAGTAAAGTTCTCAACCACCGTACTCGGTGGGGAAAATACTTGCCAGATGTAACCTACCACCGGATCTGGTGTAGTCCAAGCCTTGTGTGGTGAAATCCCTCTTAGAGTCCTATAATTTCCAGGTCCAAGAATAAAAGTAATTCAATTATATATTCGCCTTCATCTGAGGTCGTCTCGTCATCAGAAATCGACATGTGCTCCACCGTATACGGTGGAATGACGTAATGTTATGATACAGCCTTTGAACGGACGATGTTGTGTAAACAATGAACACGTGTTGGTATCGGCTCGGTGGCGGATAGTACAACTACTGTTCAGTTACATCAATCATCGCCGGTGGCATTTATTATTCAATAAGATCGGTCGTCTCCCCCCATCTCTCATCGAAGAGGAAAATATCGGGAACAACTTCGTGCATGGGCATCATTTTAGGAAATGAGCCCCCGAGCCTTGGTTTGACTCGCTATTTATAGCTTGCTGGCGTGACCTTCGACCGCCGAGCATCAGCCAATCAAATGCATATTCGTCGTCGCGCCTCCAAAAGCGCACGTGCTAGCTTGACAACTCGCTTTCAGCTGGGCGAGATGGCGAAATCTTCGATGGAAAGTTGTGCAACTTTCGAGCAATAAAATAGATAATTTCCATGGAGGTATGAACGATCCTTCAACATCCAGAGAGGTTTACTGCGTAGGATTTATACAAAACTGCAGGCTCGGGAGGTAAATATTCACCACCACGTAACAAACCAATTTACAACAACAACAACAACAAGTGTCAACTCAACGACGAAAACCTTCAATCAAACAAATCGATGTACAATGGCAGTCTCCAATCCAATTATAATAATCTGCTTATTGTTTAATGAATGTCAAAAAAAATACGGGTGTAGCCCGTTACACTACGCCTGAGTTGGCTTTTGGAGAATTACTGAACATATAAATACTGGATCTATAACGTTTGATGTCAATTTTAATTTGAAAAAATAAAATTGTAAATCTTCAAAATAAAACATTTGCAAATAATTATTCAGGCATTACACACTGACCTGAAATGTTTGGATAATGTTTCATGAATACCGTTTGCGGGAATAACTGTCCCCGTTAATGCGCAACGCCCATATATTCATATAGAAAAGGTATTCACGCAATACGCGTAAATGGTGCAATCAGCATCTATTAGCAGTCCACAAAATAAAAGCTAAACTCTGTCTAAATTTATCTACAACTGCCGAGGAGGTCAAACATAGGTTTACATGGCTGAAACATAGGCCGTGGTCAAGACCGGCAATTAACGTTGCCAAGTCGGCTACAACGTCACGCGATTGTTGATTGTTGACGCTGCCGAGACGCCCTTTTCCCGGCACAGCGAAAATGAACTTTGTGTTTGATTATAACCCTGTGTCAAATGACGGATCATACTTGCAGAGAGTCTTATTCTAGTAAATTTATAAAGCATGCAAGTGATACGGTTAACGTAACACCCTGTACGTGCGCAGAATAAAAGTCACATTCATAGAATATCTTCAACTGCAGGAGAAAAATCTGACGGTACATGGTTGGAAGTCGAGTCGTGGGAAAGGTCGGTTACGTCACCAACGTCATTCAGTCGATTGTTCATTGTTGACACTGCCGAAGAAGGTGCTATCCCGGCACGGAGAGAGTTGGTTAGAAACCTGTGGTAAATGGAGCAACATACTTGCAGAGAGGATTATAATTTCTGAAGGATACAATGTCGTATCGGTAAGACAACGTGGCATACGTCCACAGACTAAAAGTCACATTCTGTCACAGAATATCTTGAATTACAGGAGAAAAATATAACGGTTACATGGCAAGAACTCGGGCCTGGCCATGGTCGACAATGCTACGAAGCCGGCACCGGCGTCATCTAAAGTTTTGGATCTGTGCCGTATCAAAGGGATGCGCGATCTTGTGTGATAATTTTTACTGACGTTTAATTATGTGCTTGTTTTATTCTGCATTCCACAGCCCATACAGGGTGTAACTGAATTTGAATCTGAATGTTGGTTGTTGACGCTGCCAACGATGGCATTTTCTTGACGCGAATGCTAAGGTTACTGAACTGCAGAATAGCCACGGTTTCGCACAAAAGGGGTCCCTCCCAAATTTCATAATAAGAAAGGTCGCTCGTTTTTGAGAGCGTGATAATTCTTCTTCCTTTTTTAGCCCCACAGTTTTAAAGAATGGCCCTCTGTAATTTCATTATAAGCGAGACTGACAATATTGGACTACATGCGAATTAGTCTTCCCGTCTTTAGTTGCTGATATCTGTAGTACCAGCCATGACGTTGAAGTTTGTCGGTACTTTCCATAGATCGGGTAGAATCGAAAGCTGAGTTGGCCTTTGGAGAATTATTGAACAAATAAATATTGAGTCTATAATTTGGATGTTAAATTTGACAAAAAACGTGTTTGGAAATCATAAAAATAAAACATTTCCATATCAATGTTTTCATAATGTTGTATGAATATCTTTTGAGAAAGGTAATTAACCCCATTGAAGCGCTACGCCAATATATACATATTCAAGAACTACTCCAACAAAAACCTCTAACAGTGTAATCAGGAGACCACAGAATAGAAGCCAACTTGTCTGAACTTATCTTCAATTGCAAGAGATTTGAAACAAAGGGGTATACACGACTGGAACTTGGGCTGTGTCTGAGGTCGACAACGTTACCTTTATACCGGCCACGACGTCATCCGATTGTTCATTGTTGACGCTGCTGAAGATGACCTTCCCGGCACAGCGAAAATGAACTTTGCGCTCGATTAAAACCCTCTAGCAAATGGTACAACATACTTGCATAGTTTATTTCACGTGTATCAAGCCTGCAATGTGATACCGTTAATAATGAAACGCTTAGTAGTTTCACAGAGTAAAACTCACATTCAGTCATAGAATATCTTGAATTGCAGGAGATAAATCTAGCGCTTACATGGCTGTCTCTTTAGGGTCTGTCCACTGTCGGCAACGTTACTAAGTCGACACAGACGTCATCTGATTGTTGACTGTGGAAGCTCTCGGAGATGGCCTTTACCCGACACGGCGACTATGGGTCAGCTTTACAGTTTTTCAGTATTGGTCCGTCTCTAGTTTCATAGCAAGGGAAACCGACAATGTTGGATCGCATAAGAATTCTTCGTTTATTTGCTGATATCCATAGTACCGGTATGTTGGTTGCTTGTCCCTCAGATGAATGTACGCAAAACTACGACTGAGTTGGCTTTTGGAGAATTACTGAACATATAAATACTGGACCTATAACGTTTGATGCCAATTTTAATTTGAAAAAATAAAATTGTAAATCTTCAAAATAAAACATTTGCAAATAATTATTCAGGCATTACACACTGACCTGAAATGTTTGGATAATGTTTCATGATTACCGTTTGCGGGAATAACTGTCCCCGTTAATGCGCAACGCCCATATATTCATATAGAAAAGGTATTCACGCAATACGCGTAAATGGTACAATCAGCAGTCTATTAGCAGTCCACAAAATAAAAGCTAAACTCTGTCTAAATTTATCTACAACTGCCGAGGAGCTCAAACATAGGTTTACATGGCTGAAACATAGGCCGTGGTCAAGACCGGCAATTAACGTTGCCAAGCCGGCTACAACGTCACGCGATTGTTGATTGTTGACGCTGCCCAAATTTCATAATAAGAAAGGTCGCTCGTTTTTGAGAGCGTGATAATTCTTCTTCCCTTTTTAGCCCCACAGTTTTAAGGAATGGCCCTCTGTAATTTCATTATAAGCGAGACTGACAATATTGGACTACATGCGAATTAGTCTTCTCGTCTTTTGTTGCTGATACCTGTAGTAGCCTACCAGCCATGTTGAATTTTGTCGGTACTTTCCACAGACACAGTAGAATCGAAAGCTGAGTTGGCCTTTGGAGAATTATTGAACAAATAAATATTGAGTCTATAATTTGGATGTTAAATTTGACAAAAAGCGTGTTTGGAAATCATAAAAATAAAACATTTGCATATCAATGTTTTCATAATGTTGTATGAATATCTTTTGAGAAAGGTAATTAACCCCATTGAAGCGCTACGCCAATATATACATATTCAAGAATTACTCCAACAAAAACCTCTAATAGTGTAATCAGGAGACCACAGAATAGAAGCCAACTTGTCTGAACTTATCTTCAATTGCAAGAGATTGAAACAAAGGGGTATACACGACTGGAACTTGGGCTGTGTCTGAGGTCGACAACGTTACCTTAACGGCCACGACGTCATCCGATTGTTCATTGCTGACGCTGCTGAAGATGACCTTCCCGGCACAGCGAAAATGAAATTTGGGCTCGATTAAAATCCTCTAGCAAATGGTACAACATACTCGCATAGTTTATTTACCTTGTATCAAGCCTGCAATGTGATACCGTTAATAAAGAAACGCTTATTAGTTTCACAGAGTAAAACTCACATTCAGTCATAGAATATCTTGAATTGCAGGAGATAAATCTAACGCTTACATGGCTGTCTCTTTAGGGTCTGTCCACTGTCGGCAACGTTACTAAGTCGGCAGAGACGTCATTTGATTGTTGACAGTTGAAGCTCTCGGAGATGGCCTTTACCCGACACGGCGACTATGGGTCAGCTTTACAGTTTTTCAGTAATGGTCCGTCTCTAATTTCATAGCAAGGGAAACCGACAATGTTGGATCGCATGAGAATTCTTCGTTTACTTGCTGATATCCATAGTACCAGTATGTTGGTTGTTTGTCCCTCAGATGAATGTACGCAAAACTACGATTGAGTTGGCTTTTGGAGAATTACTGAACATATAAATACTGGATCCATAACGTTTGATGTCAATTTTAATTTGAATAAATAAAATTGTAAATCTTCAAAATAAAACATTTGCAAATAATTATTCAGGCATTACACACTGACCTGAAATGTTTGGATAATGTTTCATGAGTACCGTTTGCGGGAATAACTGTCCCCGCGCAACGCCTATATATTCATATAGAAAAGTTATTCACGCAATACGCGTAAATGGTGCAATCAGCAGTATATTAGCAGTCCACAAAATAAAAGCTAAACTCTTTCTAAATTTATCTACAACTGCCGAGGAGCTCAAACATAGGATTATATGGCTGAAACATATAGGCCGTGGTCAAGACAGGCAATTAACGTTGCCAAGCCGGCTACAACGTCACGCGATTGTTGATTGTTGACGCTGCCGAGACGCCCTTTTCCCAGCACAGCGAAAATGAACTTTGTGTTTGACTACAACCCTGTGTCAAATGACGGATCATACTTGCAGAGAGTCTTATTCTAGTAAATTTATAAAGCATGCAAGTGATACGGTTAAAGTAACGCCCTGTACGTGCGCAGAATAAAAGTCACATTCATAGAATATCTTCAACTGCAGGAGAAAAATCTGACGGTACATGGTTGGAAGTCGGGTCGTGGGAAAGGTAGGTTACGCCACCATCGTCATTCAGTCGATTGTTCATTGTTGACATTGCCGAAGAAGGTTCTTTCCCGGCACGGAGAGAATGATCATCGCGGTTGGTTAGAAACCTGTGGTAAATGGAGCAACATACTTACAGAGAGGATTATAATTTTTGAAAGCATACAATGTCGTATCGGTGAGACAACATGGAATACGTCCACAGACTAAAAGTCACATTCTGTCATAGAATATCTTGAATTACAGGAGAAAAATATAACGGTTACATGGCAAGAACTCGGGCCTGTCCATGGTCGACAATGCTACGAAGCCGGCACCGGCGTCATCTAAAGTTTTGGATCTGTGCCGTATCCAAGGGATGCGCGATTTTGTGTGATAATTTTTACTGACGTTTAATTATATGTTTGTTTTATTCTGCATTCCACAGCCCGTACACGGTGTATGAAAATAAACTGAATTTGAATCTGACTGTTGATTGTTGACGCTGCCCACGATGGCATTTTCTTGAAGCGAATACTAAGGTTACTGAACTTCACAATAGCCACGGTTTCGCACAAAGTGGTCCCTCCCTAATTTCATAATAAGAAAGGTCCCTCGTTTTTGAGAGCATGATAATTCTTCTGTCTTTTTTTTAGCAACACAGTTTTAAGGATTGGCCCCTCGTTAATTTCATTATAAGCGAGACTAACAATATTGGATCACATGCGAATGTGTCTTCCCGTCTTTAGTTGCTGATATCTGTAGTACCAGCCTGTAGGGGTTTGTCGGTACTTTCCACAGACAGAGTAGAATCGAAAGCTGAGTTGGCTTTTGGAGAATTATTGAACAAATAAATATTGGGTGAAAAATGTGGATGTCAAATTTGATCAATTACGTGTTTGGAAATCATCAAAATAAAACATACGCAAATAATTAGTGAGGCATTACACACTGACCTGAAATGTTTGGATAATGTTTCATGAGTACCGTTTGCGGGAATAACTGTCCCCGCGCAACGCCTATATATTCATATAGAAAAGGTATTCACGCAATACGCGTAAATGGTGCAATCAGCAGTCTATTAGCAGTCCACAAAATAAAAGCTAAACTCTTGTCTAAATTTATCTACAACTGCCGAGGAGCTCAAACATAGGTTTACATGGCTGAAACATAGGCCGTGGTCAAGACCGGCAATTAACGTTGCGAAGCCGGCTACAACGTCACGCGATCGTTGATTGTTGACGCTGCCGATACGCCCTTTTCCCGGCACAGCGAAAATGAACTTTGTGTTTGATTATAACCCTGTGTCAAATGACGGATCATACTTGCAGAGAGTCTTATTCTAGTAAATTTATAAAGCATGCAAGTGATACGGTTAAAGTAACGCCCTGTACGTGCGCAGAATAAGTCACATTCATAGAATATCTTCAACTGCAGGAGAAAAATCTGACGGTACATGGTTGGAAGTCGGGTCGTGAGAAAGGTCGGTTACGTCACCAACGTCATTCAGTCGATTGTTCATTGTTGACACTGCCGAAGAAGGTTCTTTCCCGGCACGGAGAGAATGATCATCGCGGTTGGTTAAGAAACCTGTGATAAATGGAGCAACATACTTGCAGAGAGGATTATAATTTTTGAAAGCATACAATGTCGTATCGGTAAGACAACGTGGCATACGTCCACAGACTAAAAGTCACATTCTGTCATAGAATATCTTGAATTACAGGAGAAAAATATAACGGTTACATGGCAAGAACTCGGGCCTGTCCATGGTCGACAATGCTACGAAGCCGGCACCGGCGTCATCTAAAGTTTGGATCTGTGCCGTATCAAAGGGATGCGCGATCTTGTATGATAATTTTTACTGACGTTTAATTATGTGCTTGTTTTATTCTGCATTCCACAGCCCGTACAGGGTGTAACTGAATTTGAATCCGAATGTTGGTTGTTGACGCTGCCCACGATGGCATTTTCTTGACGCGAATGCTAAGGTTACTGAACTGCACAATAGCCACGGTTTCGCACAAAAGTGGTCCCTCCCAAATTTCATAATAAGAAAGGTCGCTCGTTTTTGAGAGCGTGATAATTCTTCTTCCTTTTTTAGCCCCACAGTTTTAAGGAATGGACCTCTGTAATTTCTTTATAAGCGGGACTGACAATATTGGACTACATGCGAATTAGTCTTCTCGTCTTTTGTTGCTGATATCTGTAGTAGCCTACCAGCCATGTTGAAGTTTGTCGGTACTTTCCACAGACAGAGTAGAATCGAAAGCTGAGTTGGCCTTTGGAGAATTATTGAACAAATAAATATTGAGTGTATAATTTGGATGTTAAATTTGACAAAAAACGTGTTTGGAAATCATAAAAATAAAACATTTGCATACCAATGTTTTCATAATGTTGTATGAATATCTTTTGAGAAAGGTAATTAACCCCATTGAAGCGCTACGCCAATATATACATACTCAAGAACTACTCCAACAAAAACCTCTAACAGTGTAATCAGGAGACCACAGAATAGAAGCCAACTTGTCAGAATTTATCTTCAATTGCAAGAGATTTGAAACAAAGGGGTATACACGACTGGAACTTGGGCCGGGTCTGAGGTCGACAACGTTACCTTACCGGCCACGACGTCATCCGATTGTTCATTGTTGACGCTGCTGAAGATGACCTTCCCGGCACAGCGAAAATTAACTTTGCGCTCGATTAAAACCCTCTAGCAAATGGTACAACATACTCGCATAGTTTATTTACCTTGTATCAAGCCTGCAATGTGATACCGTTAATAAAGAAACGCTTAGTAGTTTCACAGAGTAAAACTCACATTCAGTCATAGAATATCTTGAATTGCAGGAGATAAATCTAACGCTTACCTGGCTGTCTCTTTAGGGTCTGTCCACTGTCGGCAACGTTACTAAGTCGGCAGAGACGTCATTTGATTGAAGCTCTCGGAGATGGCCTTTACCCGACACGGCGACTATGGGTCAGCTTTACAGTTTTTCAGTAATGGTCCGTCTCTAGTTTCATAGCAAGGGAAACCGACAATGTTGGATCGCATGAGAATTCTTCGTTTATTTGCTGATATCCATAATACCAGTATGTTGGTTGTTTGTCCCTCAGATGAATATACGCAAAACTACGACTGTGTTGGCTTTTGGAGAATTACTGAACATATAAATACTGGATCTATAACGTTTGATGTCAATTTTAATTTGAATAAATAAAATTGTAAATCTTCAAAATAAAACATTTGCAAATAATTATTCAGGCATTACACACTGATCTGAAATGTTTGGATAATGTTTCATGAGTACCGTTTGCGGGAATAACTGTCCCCGCACAACGCCTATATATTCATATAGAAAAGTTATTCACGCAATACGCGTAAATGGTGCAATCAGCAGTCTATTAGCAGTCCACAAAATAAAAGCTAAACTCTGTCTAAATTTATCTACAACTGCCGAGGAGCTCAAACATAGGTTTATATGGCTGTAACATATAGGCCGTGGTCAAGACAGGCAATTAACGTTGCCAAGCCAGCTACAACGTCACGCGATTGTTGATTGTTGACGCTGCCGAGACGCCCTTTCCCGGCACAGCGAAAATGAACTTTGTGTTTGACTATCACCCTGTGTCAAATGACGGATCATACTTGCAGAGAGTCTTATTCTAGTAAATTTATAAAGCATGCAAGTGATACGGTTAAAATAACGCCCTGTACGTGCACAGAACAAAAGTCACATTCATAGAATATCTTCAACTGCAGGAGAAAAATCTGACGGTACATGGTTGGAAATCGGGTCGTGGGAAAGGTATGTTACGTCACCAACGTCATTCAGTCGATTGTTCATTGTTGACACTGCCGAAGAAGGTTCTTTCCCGGCACGGAGAGAATGATCATCGCGGTTGGTTAGAAACCTGTGGTAAATGGAGCAATGAAGCAGCACTCAGTCCGGGAGAAGATGCGGCAGGCTTACCTGTATAATAGATCTTGCAAATCCCTCCAGCTGTATATAGTACCTCTTTTCAGTACGGCTGGATATGGTCGACTGGGCGAGTTTAAGCATGGACTCCACGATCTCCCGTTTTCAGCCTTCTAGCTTTTCATTGGCTGAGGGTCTTCGGGGCTTTCCGGCCATCTTCGCTGGTTCAATATGATCTCAGCGGCCACTACCACACCCTTCCCCCTCCTGATTTTTGGGGTGGGTTATCTCCAGCCTTTCAGCCTTCCATCCTTTTTTATCGTCTTTTACATCCAGCCCTATCCCTACCCTAACTGTCCTAACTTCAAAATATGTCCCTAAAAACTCCCGGATATTCCTAAACCTTATGCTACACTTAAAATGGTGCAGTTCCCATTACTCCAGCATTTCTGCCTAGCATGTCCTGCACTTACAAATAAGCTACGCCAGCCTCAAAAATGCCGACACTAAAACTTCCCTATCTCTGCACTAAAAATGATGCACTATTAAAACACACTAAAATTGTTTTTCCCAGATTCAAAGAAACACTCTACTTCTTTCTTTCTAAACCTCAACTTCAGTCTGTTAGCAGACCGCGAGGCTACTGAACACCCCCCCCTTCCCCCCACCGGGGCATGCCTACTAGCTGCCCCAGTGGAAAATCCAAAAGCTACCCATAAAAATTAACCTTAAGAAATGTACTCCAAGGCCTAGCAGCCTTATCCCCTCCCTCCTCAAAATTTAGATGGCTCATCAGCCATTTAGCCTGGAGCCAACCACACACGCTGAGCACGGAGCTGACAAGTCACCCAACCCACCAATTCTTTAAGATCCTTCAACGGCCTTTCAAATATTTAGGCCTAGAATTGGGCATTTCTGCCTACTAATAAAAAGGGCTATGTAATCCTAAAGGGTGACAAAAAAAAGAAAAACTTTAAAGCTTAAGTTCTTGTAACTCTCCTTCATTTATTTTCAGCTATTATGAAAAGCTGAGGCTAATAACAGGCAATAAGTGTCTCCCCTTTTGTACTCAGCGTGTGTGAATAAAATAATTATTAAAATATCCACTAGAATAGGGAGCTAAAGAGGGAGAACTGCCTACTAGCTTTCTCCCTCCAAAAAGCCCCATTCTCAAAAAAAAAATAAAAAAAAAATAAATAAAAAATAATCACCCCCCCTCTCCATCTGTTTTCCCCTGGGATGAGTCCTGAGAAATAGATGCGAGGCCCCAGAGGGAAGACCGCCTACCAGCGTCCCCCCACCCAGGACCCCCATCTCAAGACCCATCCCAATCCTGTTTTTCCCCTGGAGTGCTAAGCCCGCTTTCCGGAGACCACCCGGCGCAACGCCCTATGCCGAAAGATGGTAGAATCGGCAGGCGTTCCGCCGGGTTATCTCCGCGACCAGCCGGGGTGGCAGATGTTTTACCCCGGCCACCCATTGAATAACGGGCCACACACCCCAGGGGGTGTTGATCCGCGTGAATCCTCGAGGAGACTGATAGGGTGCATCAGACTCGACCAGCAACCGGTCCATAGACAAGCCCTGTACAGCAGCCCTGGTGTCCTCGCAGTTGAAGGCCCGGGCGCTCACCCCAAATATGACATTTGGGAAGCGCCTGCGCCAAGACTCGAGGGCAGCAGGGCTCCCGAGGAAGCAGTGCAGATGGACCGGATGCGTGGCCGGTAGCGTCTCCCCCAAGATTCCCAGAAGATCCTCGAGGGCCATGGTCCGCCCTTCGCCGTCCCGGCAGCCACTCCTCCGGGTATTTTCCCGGCAATGAATGACGACCGGGAGGTTCCGCGGGAGCGCCAATGGCAGGATTTCCCTCAGGAAATCAGCCTGACACCGGCGCTCCACGGCAGACACATGGTCCTCGTAGTCAAGACCGACCTCCCCCAGACCAACACATCCTGGGGACCGCAGAAATTGATGAAGTTTATCCTTGGTTTTCTGGTCCACAGGACGGCTGGCCTGGTGGGGGTGCAGTCCATATGTGGCATGCACTCTTGGATCCCCGAGGAGCGCGGTTAGAGATTTAGACTTCCAGCTCCCCGGGAAAACAAGATTACACACCACATGTTCCATTACCACCGGGGTACGCAACAGATGTACAGTTCCGACTTCGTCCCCGATGGCCTCCAACGTATATCTACCGTTGAGGCGACCGAGGACGACATCCAAGTGGCAATGTGAGTCAACCAACCTCGGGGCTGGATGAGCCTGAGCAACCCACAAGGGGTTGTCCAGACCCGAGGAGTCCATCGGCCTTTCTAGCGTCCGGAACTCCTCCCTCAGATGGACTGGCAGGATAGCCAGTAACCTGGCCAGTATTCTCCAGTCCATCAGAGCACCAACCGAGGTTGGGGGACCCAACAGATATTCCCCTGGCTCCGTCCCGCAAGCCAGATCAAATCCCATCATGATAGTCTGCCGGGTGGCTGCGGGACGAAGACAGGGGTCATCTGGATACAACCTGTGAGCCCGGACATATCCCAATAATTCTGGGTATGTCCGGACCCCCAGGATTGGCATCAAAGTGTGGAGGAATCCATGGAAGAGGGCCACCCAGTTCCACCACCGAGTGTCCGTGAGTGCCCACTCCTCCATGGATTCATGTCCTGGTTCCAGCCCGTGTTTTAGCGTAAAACACAGGCTGGATTGATGAACTTTACAGGACCAGCACGCCACCTTGGGGGACATCCAAAACGGAAAATGATTCCGCTCCAGATGTCTCCTGGGGCGGGTGCCGGTCCAAGTACACAAGGGACACTGGTGCCCCTCCCGGAAAATGGCGTTGATCCGAGCTACAGATTGGGAATCAACCGAACCCGGGGTCGACAGGTGGTTAACAGCCAACCAGCGTTCCCCACCGGATCCCGGACTCGGTCCACTCCCAGGGGCGTCCCCAGTGTCCATTGCCGGTGGAGGCACTGTGGAGTCCGAGGCCAGCGGAGGTTACACAGCCTGCCAGCTTTCCCCTCCAAACCCCGGACCCCCCCCCCCAATGCTCCACCGTCACTGCCCTACCCCTGCCTACACCTATCCCTCCCACAGCTCCTAATTTCTCAAATATTCCCCTCCCTCTACCTACTCCTATCCCTCCCACAACCCCTTCTAATTCCCCAGATATTCCCCTCCCCCTACCTACTCCTATCCCTCCCACAGCCCCTTCCAACTCTGGTACATAAATTAATTTTTCCCCCCAATTCGAAAGATCCCACTTAGTCCATTCCTCCCCACTTGATTCTTCCCCCGTTAATTCCCCCTCCCCCAAATTCGATAACCCAGTCCCCCAAGATATCTCCCGTAGTATCCTCCCCACCCACCGATTCTGCACTATACCAAACATCGTCGGAAGAAATTTTTCCCCTTTTCTCCTCCCCCCTACCCCCCTTCTTCCCCGGCTTAATTGAAAAAGTTTCCCTAAACATGGCCTTTTAATCTTTTTTTTCTTTTCTGAAAATCAAAGAAAAAAAACAAAAATGTCTCACACCACATCAAAAGCAACTAAAATCTAATTACACACCGACAAAACCCGACATCCAACCACACAAACCAAACAACTTGGGCGCCCAAGACAATGACTTCTATACAACATCACAAACAATAACGTCACCAATCCAATCTATATGACAAATATGACATCACCAATGACATATCTTGCACAACAACAAGACATCACAGACAATACCGTCACCAATCACAATCTATATGACAAATATGACATCACCAATGACATATCTTGCACAACAACAAGACATCACAAACAATAACGTCACCAATCACAATCTATATGACAAATATGACATCACCAATGACATATCTTGCACAACAACAAGACATCACAACTTCACTTGCCCTAATTCCTCTAACCTACTCCACTTCTTCATTGGAAGCAGGCTACACATAATTTTTTTTCCATTATTAATCATGCACCTTCCCAAATTACATTGTGCCAGTGCCCCAGGATGCACCTAGGACCTTTTGGACGAGTCTGCTCACTTCTGACATAGCATAGCATGATTATCCTTTTCCTCTAGCATCAATACCAAAGAAAATTCTAACATGACCCTAGACCGTATCTAGGAGCAGTCATATGCTGACAAAAACTGGGGTTTTCGAACCTTCCGACCCCCTCGTGTAACACGAGGCTCTATCATCGGTAGAACCGAAGTAGTATCCTCGTGCACTTTTGCTGATCGCGGTTTCTTAACTTCTCGCGGTTCCGCAAACAACAAGTCCAAGTTCCAATCCGGAACTTCATCTGTCAAACCGAGAGGAACGGGATCCCCCACAACACCAGGGGCATGCAGTACAGGTTGTATGCCCTCCTCAGGGGAAGACTCCACTGATACCCAATCTGGTACTCGTCCTTGTCCAGACTTTCCCGTGTCATGGGTGACTTCCCCCGAAGAAAGCTTTACGGATTCTAAACTTGGTACTTGTCCTGATCCAGACTTTCCCGTGTCGGATGCCCTAACTAAACTCAGTACAGCGTGACGTCTCCGTCGTACCCATAGAGGGATGTCCCTGTCCTGGCATTGACGTAAAACATCATGATGCCACACATGGGACTTCCTCCTGCTCTCCACCCGGTACAGACATGGGGATAACACCTTACTCACGACAAAGGGGCCCGCAAAGATCGGTCGCAATTTCTTGCTCTGTCCAACTTTGACGGCTACGTCCCTACGATAAACCAAGTCCCCCACCTCATATGTCCGGAATTGGATTTTCAGATCATAGGTACGTTTTTGTCTATTTTGAGTAACCCCAATCCGTTCTCGGGCCAGGCGATGCACTTCCTCCATATGTTTCAAGAGGTTTACCAAGTAAGCATCCCCCGTGAACTTTTGCATGTTAACCTCTGCTACTCCCAATAGAATGTCCACTGGCAGAATGACTTCCCGCCCCAACATCAACATGTTGGGAGAGAAACCGGTATCGCGATTCGGCATAGACCGAATAGCCATTCCGATTAATGGGAGGTGTTTATCCCAGTCCATCTGCCTATTCTCCAGGTAACAACGAATCACCTGGAGCAACAGACGATTATACCGTTCCACCTGACCATTGGAACAGGGGCGGTAAGGGGTAGTACGAGATTTCGTGACTTCAAAGACCTTGCAAAATTCAGAGAACAGGTTACCGACAAAGTTCCTGCCTTGATCGGTATGCACCTGAAACGGTACTCCAAACCGCACTATGAACCCCTCAAGAAATGCCTTTGCGACGCTTTCCGCCGATTGCTCAGGAAGGGGGCAAATCTCCAGCCATTTAGTGAATTGGTCAATCATCATTAAGATGTAGCGATTTCCCCCTTCCGAAGTCACCAGCGGGCCCAAGATGTCCAAATGGACCCGCTCCATTGGTGCTCCTGCATGGAAAGAGCCCAATGCCCCTTTAGGGTTCACTTTCGGTTTCTTGTTGGTGTTGCAAGTAGCACATATCCGAACATACAGTTCTACGTCCCGAGTCAAATTGGGCCAAAAGAAAGAACGTTTTGTCAAAGCCAACGTCTTATCGCGGCCCAAATGACCCCCAGTCTTTGTGTCGTGCACTAAGCGCAACACTTCAGAACGTAGCTCTGACGGTACTACTAACTTCAGCTTGGAAGTCACACCATAGTCCCACTGATAGTACAAAACTCCATCTTTCAGTCTCAGGCAAGAACGACATAGCCACAAATGCTTTGTCACTGGACTGCTCATAAATAGTCTTGATGGAGTTTGTCCGGTTTCCACATGATCAATCACGGGACGAAGTTGTACATCATTATACTGTTTTTCCCTCATTTCAGATGGGGAGAACAATTCAGAGATGACGTCTAGCGACCCAGGGTCTGGATCTGGGTCAGCCTGGTCATCCAGATCGATGAACTAAGCCCGTACCGCAATTGCTGCCGTACCAGTGGTGGCCAAAGGGATCACATCATCCACATCCTCTGTGAAACGACTCCACTGGTTATGGGCTCTCAGACAGAATTTACATCCCCCACAAGGAAGGAATTCTGGTTGGCTTCCCGCCACATAGCAGTTACATGCGGGTAAGCAGTCTGGGATACGCGACAATCCATCGGCATTCCCATGAGCAACCCCAGCCCTATGCTGGATGGTCATGTCGTACTGGCTGAGTTCCTCCAGCCATCTAGCCAACTGGTCTTCAATTTGGCGGAATCGGGTCAGCCATACCAAGCTATTGTGGTCCGTACGAATCAGAAAAGGCTTACCCAGCAAATAGTGCCTAAAAGTCCGGGTAAAAGTTACGACCGCTAGAAGTTCTTTACGGGTCGCACAATACCGGCGCTGCGTTGGGGCCAGGTTTCGACTGGCGTACGCTATTGTGCGCTCAACACCACTCTGTACCTGCACAAGTTCTGCTCCTATCGCGGTATCAGAAGCATCGGTGTCCAAGATGAACGGATCATCCACCGTAGGTATGGACAAGACAGGCGCCCCAATCACGGCCTCCTTAAGACCCTCGAATGCCTGTTGATGTCGGCCCTCCCAGCTGAAATGAGCCTTGGGCTTCGTCAAATCATACAGGCACCCCGCTATCTTCGCAAAATTGGCTACAAAATCACGATGATAGTTTACAAACCCCAGAAATGTCTGGAGTTCTGTACGGTCTGTAGGCACCGGCCATGCACGCACGGCACTGATTTTGCTGTCTGTAACTGCAATTCCTGCCCTGCTGACTGTTTTTCCGAGAAATTCTACCTCTCGCCGAAACAAAGAGCACTTCTTCGGTTTCAGCTTCAGGTTATGATCCCGGAAGCGCTGTAATACAAGACGGAGGTTCGCCAATACTCGGTCAAAAGTCCGACCCACGACCACCACATCATCCAGGTAGGCGAGCACTTCCTTCCAGGTCAGGCCACGAAGCACAGTCTGCATTGCTCGTTGAAAAGTGGCCGGAGCATTGCAAAGGCCGAATGCCATCCGGACATGCTCGAAAAGCCCATACTTGGTGATGAACGCGGTCTTATGACGATCCACAGGGTCGATCGAGATCTGCCAGTACCCCGCCGCCAGGTCTAGCGTGCAAAAGTACTCGGCCCCATCCAGCGCATCCAAACAGTCGTCAATTAACGGCAATGGGAAGGCGTCTTTTACCGTAATATTATTTAGGGCTCGAAAATCAATACAATATCTCACTGACCCGTCCTTCTACCTGATCAAAACCGGGGCAGAGGCCCAATCTGATTTGGAAGATTGGATGACGCCTACATCCAACATCGCCTGCAGATGTCTTCCCTCCTCCCCTTCAAATCCGCGAGGCGTCCGTCTCAATTACAAGCGTCTAGTCCGTCATTCATAATCCAGCCGTCGTCCATTAGAGAATATCCGCGTCCATAATCCAAAGACCTATTCCATTTCCATATAATAGTATTAGCACCAAATTCAAAAAGACAAAAGTATACATAAACATAGGCTTGTTTCCTGCAAGAGAGAAGCGGTCAACAATTTTCAATGATGCCGGCAAGACATCATGATGTTCCAAAATATCAAATCCGTATCGCTGATCAGTATTCTTAATCCATAATATTCGTTATAGAGTCGTCATCTAAAAATGATGTACCTCAGTCACGCTTTGATTGTGACTGTTCATATGAGTACCATGAGGATCTTGAAGTACATGGGCTCATACGGCCCCTAGCCCCGGGTTAAGCGGAATTAGACACATGTTACGAAACGTAGCCCCATAGATCTTGCACGCTACGTTCGTATTTTGCGCGATCGTATGTATCGCCAAATTTGAGAAACTTTGAGTGGAGGGGCTTGGTGGAATAGCCCTGTTTTATAAGTTTCTGCAACAATGTTTTGTGACGTTGATTAAAATCATCACATTTAACACAGGATCTAGCAAATGCTACTAAGCGAGATATGTATACGCCATATGCAGGTCCCACTGGAATATTACTATCCAGAAAGGGATAGTTTACGATGTCGAAATTGTAATCATCTCTTTTGTCATAAAGTCGACGAGAGAGAATGCCCGCTTCATTTTTATAGAGAGGTAGAGATCTAAATAGATGTGCCTGTAGGGCTATCTGTAGTTTCCTTCAAATCCAGTGAAGGTGGATATATATCCTTCACTGCGTCATTTATATAGCGATTATCCACAGCGAGAAGATCGTCTATATAGCGTTTGGTGAATGAGAAGGAACGGGCTTTGAATGGATCGGTTTTTGAAAGCGCCTGCATATAGTCATATTCATAAGAGAACAGATACAGGTCAGCCAACAGGGGTGCACAATTAGTACCCATTGGAATACCTATATGCTGCTGATATATTGTGTTGCCAAATTTCACATAGATATTTTTAATGAGAAATTCAAGCAACTCTATAAACAAAGAAACATCCCATGAATGATATCTCTTGTATGTAGTCGAGCTAAAGAATGCTTTATGGCTTCCGACATTAATATATCTACGATCAGTTTTCATGAACACAGATACTATTAATGAACTTATACGGTCAATAAGGTCCTCATGAGGGATTGTAGTATAGAGAGTCGAGAAATCCCATGTGGATACATACATCAAAGAAGATCCTCGCTGCACGGTCTTGGCAAGCTCCTATTTTAATTGGCTATATGATATCACGTGCGTTTCCCTGTTTGAACAATTTACTCTATTCATTAGGTCAAGGTCAATGACGGAACGTTAGTGTAGGATTTAACTTGAAATGTGAAGATGACTGCTGCCATGCCTCTTGAAGATTGGAAGGACGATTGGACGCATTACCAGAGAAGTTCCCGGTGACGGAAGACCGTAGTAGAGTAAACAGACGCAACGTGTTATCTTCTTTCCATTTGATAATGACCTACATGTAATTACACGAATCTATCCATCTGCGATATCCCTCTGCACTTGTTTGTTGTCAATTGTGATGTCAATTGCTCAAGCTTGTATGAACACATAGGCTACATATTATTCTGTCATTCCGTGGAATCTTGATTTCCTGACATAAATAAGAGTCTTCTGTGAAGTCATGTGGCTCTGTCAGTATGTCGGCACCTCTTCCCACTTCCCTTACATGTGTTGTAATTTTTACCTGTATATAGCGAGATTCTGCTGGTGGACGTTTCGTCCCCGAGGCCCGCCCCCTGTACAGACCTTTTGGTCTTTGATATATGTTGATATATGTTGGCATTTGTGGGAAGTTGATGCTGGGTCGACATCGGGCCTTACAGACTAGTCTTTTGTGTTAAATGCCGTCATTTTCATCCGACGACGATACAGCTCACCAATCCCCAGTGTACGAGATGTCACAGCGAAACAGCTCACCATTACCAATATACGAGTTGACAGAGCATTTCCATCATATCTCTCTAGATTTGTATCTAATACCGCTTATTCCGGTGCTAGGGACCGTGTGGTCATATCATCCAAGTTGCCTCATGAACAGATACAATAAAAGCGTACCTGAGATACAACACATATCACGAATCTTTAGATTCTTGGTATGTGCTTTAGAAAAGGTTAACCAGAAGACTTTTCTGTGAAGTCATGTGGCTCTGTCAGATGTCGGCACCTCTTCCCACTTCCCTTATATGTGTTGTAATTATAATAAAGAGACTAAACATGTTGAGGATCCTGTTTTGTTCTCAATTCTTAGCTTGTACATGCAGGATGTCCAATAATGGCAATGACCGCGTTAACCAAGATCGACTCGGATATTTCTATAACAAAGGTGGTATGTTCTGCATTACCCCGAAGTAGCGTTTGGTTAACGTAATTCTTATTTTTGAACAGGATAGAAATATGTAGCCTTTACTCACTGATACACGTTTGGGTGATTTCTGCGTTAAAATAAGTCAACAAAGAAGTGCGGAATGGCGGATTTGTATACTGGTTCAAGGTGTATGTATAGTGCTCATACACACCTGGCATTACTATTTCATATAGATATTTGATGATTGATATGTCAAATTGTTTATAAGATACCTATGTATACATTGTGTAGGATAATATTGATAAGATGATATTTATTTTATTTTTGACTAGTATTATACAAAGTTGCTATCCATAATATTTTTTTTATTTACTAGTTTCCAATTTCTAAAATGCCGATCAAAAAGCTAGTTTAGTTTTTGTTGCCGCGTGGAGATTCCACCATATATTTTTGAGTGAGACCCATCTAAAATCATTTTAATACGGATACAGTATTTCCGACCATTTCTCTAACGCCTTCTCAATTTTTAATTTTCAGTTTATGTTAGTGGAATACATGTAAACTTTGAACTTTTCACACCAGGGATACCAAATTACAAGCGTCTATTCCGTCATTCATAATTCAGCCGTCGTCCATTAAAGAATATCCGCCTTAATCCAAAGACCTATTCCATATCCCATATAACAGTATTAGCACCAAATTCAAAAAGGCAATCATAGTATACATACACATAGACTAGTTTCCTGCAATAGAGAAGCGGTCAACAATTTTTAATGATGCCGACAACACATCATGATGTTCCAAAAATATAAAATCCGTATCGCTCATCAGTATTCTTAATTCATAATAATCGTTGTAAAGTCGTCATCTGGAGAATGATGTATCTCAGTCACGCTTTGGTTGTGACTGTTCATATGAGCACCATGAGGCTCTTGAAGTACATGAGTTCATACCGCCCCTAGCCCCGGGTTAAAAACTTTGAGTGGAGGCGCTTGGTGGAATAGCCCTGTTTTTATAAGTTTATGCAACAATGTTTTGCGACGTTGATTAAAATCGTCACATTTAACACAGGATCTAGCAGACGCTACTAGGCGAGATATGTAGACGCCATATGCAGGTCCCACTGAAATATTACTGTTCAGAAAGGGATAGATATGATGTCGAAATTGTAATCATCTCTTTTGTCATAAAGTCGAGGAGAGAGAATGCACGCTTCATTTTTATAGAGATATATATCTAAATATGATGTGCCTGTAGAGCTATCTGTAGTTTCCTTCAAATCCAGTGAAGGTGGATATATGTCCTTCACTGTGTCATCTATATAGCGATTATCCACAGCGAGAAGATCGTCTATATAGCGTTTGGTGACTGAGAAGGAACGAGCTTTGAATGGATCGGTTTAAGAAAGCGCCTGCATATAGTCATATTCATAAGAGAACAGATACAGGTCGGCCAACCGGGGTGCACGATTAGTACCCATTGGAATACCTATATGCTGCTGATATATTGTGTTGCCGAATTTCACATAGATATTTTAAATGAAAAATTCTAACAACTCTATAAACAAAGAAACATCCCACGAATGATATCTCTTGTATGTAGTAGAGCTAAAGAATGCTTTATGGCTTCCGACATTAATATATCTACGATCAGTTTTCTTGATCCCAAAAATATGTCAATTAAACGGTAATCATTTTCATTGTATTTTGTTTCAGTCAAACCATGTAATTGGAAAGCACTGTCTTTGCTCTACCTGTTAGTATTCGTTCATGATTGAATAAAATCTGTCTTTGATAATCTGTTTTGCAATTTTTGAAATGCGACAGACTTGCATTGAATCCATGCGCATTCTGCCATAGCACCACCTACAGGGTTATTGTTTTCACTGATTGTTGCGGTGGTCAAACTGATGTTCTATGAGAAATCTCGTTACAATCGCATAAATATCTTAAAAAATATTAGCCAATTTTTAGGGGGGAACTTACTTTTGTTGAGGTGTTTATTTGAGTGATCGACTGTTGTCAGCATGAGTGCCACCTTTGAACAGGTGAAATGCGAACTGTGTGAGAGATTTCTACCATCAGACCAAAAAAGAGAATTATCTGTTTCACAATTTTATTTGGCTCAGGGTGAATGTGCGCATGATATAGACATAACGGGATCGATTTGTCCACGATATAGAGGGAGGGTCTACAAATCTGCTCGTGGAAGTAGTGAACCGGCAACATCCAAGGCTTCGGCTCTCAGACCCACAGTATGTACAGTACCCACATAGATTCGTTTGGATTCCGCTGTTTCACGCAGCGTAACAGAGCTTCCACATAATAGCGCTTGGCAGTAGAAGGTCAGTGTAGTACTGCCCGCTATCTTACCGGAACTCGTTCTTTCTGGCCCGCTGTCGGGCAATATCACACATGGCTATGATATCGCAAAAAGTCAGACTCCCTTCGCCGGGTTGGTGGGTGGGGTGAATCGAACTGGGCGGAGTGGGAAAAACACGTCTTCCGGCTGGCCAACCTCCACGGCAAGGATTGGTCCATAATTACATGTAAAATGAGCATTTATATATGATTATGGTCTCGCGATAATTTATTGACGAAGACAATTATGTGTTTGATGTCTGCAAATTCAAACGCAAATGTGTTACTTTTGTTGCGTTCAATGAACGATACTAAACAACCTCCTCTCTTCCATTCATTTAACGATACTAAATTGTTTATCGATGAAGCTAGGAAAATTAAGATGATGCATGTGGTCTAAAATATCAATGTTATGCCATGCGTTTTGCTTGATATACTGTAACCTATTTCTTTCTGCATGTAAATTCTATTTTTACAGATATCGCAAGGAAGCATATCCTGACAGCAATGTGTATACGTCTATCGAAGGTGTATACGTCTATCGACGGAATTTCGTTCAGAGAAAATCTGCATGAATTGCACCATTTGTCAACACCAGTTCAGATGTTGCGATTGTCAATAGAGAATTCCGTATCATATACATACAATTCATGTGTCAACTGAGCACTTACTAAGTTTTGATATTGCCGATTAACTAATTTCATTATGGGAGCCTAGAAAATGTCGGATACACACAAACTGCCTAGTGAATTTTCCCGGCCATTTTATGAGTCTCAGATATCAGAGTACTGATGTTGTAATGTGTATAGTTAAGTCGTCGTTCCTTGTCTTCACACCGACTCCGGAGACAATAACGGGCGTGTTTATAGGCTTTCACTGCCTACGTTTGAAAAACGATACTTAATCAATTATTAATTATCAAATCTTTCCGATAGATTTATTATAGTTCAAAGAATCGAAAGTCTTCTTTACCACTTCTTTTATGTTTGAGTAATGCATACATTCAATGTAACTTCGACATTATAATTGCTCAACCTTGATTGATTTCAATAGGAAGAACCAATTTCCACTGGGTAATAAATTATACATACCATATATGTATATACATATATTGTGCAGGCGGCCGTAGTCGATGAGGAATAGATGCATTAGAGATAGACCCTTCAATAATGCGACCCTACACTATTAAAGTGCTCCAAAATAAAAACAGGCAAGAATTGAGAAATATATACACAAGCTACTTTCTTGAGATTGATACCTTTCTTTTGAGTTTTTTTTTTGCTTTCAATTCTAGGCTACATATAATTTAACCTATGTTTAGTAACCTCATGGATATGTTGTTATGATTTGATGCTATACACTGAGAAAGTATTCAAGGTATGAAATAACTTCCCGATAGACATACAGAGAAGAAATATGGAACGACGGCACGGTTAGGATTATTGGGCGCACTACTCTTATTCGTATGAAATATAGAAAAAAAAACTATATTTGTTGCGTAATTGTACTTGAGTACCGGGTATCGACAATAACTGATCCTAATTGAGTTTCAGAATGACACAGCAGATAGTTTGTATACAAAAAAAACATGTAAAAGATTTCGGTCGTATGTGTTAATATGTGATAATTTTATAACAATTCCAATAAAATACCCAGTAAGATGATTTAAAAGCGGAAATATTTTGCCTCAGCAAAGCGGATTATACCTGAATATGAAAAGTGTTAATCCTACATTGCTTCATAAGTCCGAGCTTTAATTTGTCTATAAAAAGATATTTACTCTTTAGTTTTAGTCTATATAAATGTGTATGGGTGTAGGCTCTCTATTGGCAGCTGAAAATTAACACTGAATTATTGTAGTGCGATAGAATACTGTCTGAACTATATGAAAATATAGACATGCACAACCGACCATAACAACTTTGTTCAAACTGAATGTCGGCTATTTCTACATAACAGGAGAAACTGTTTGTGACACGTGGAGCCAGGTTTTTTTTATGGCGAACGTTTAAGTTGTCATGATGTCGGATAGTTTTAACCATGGAAGTTACTTTGAAACATGTCTTCGTCTTCCTGTTCGATGATTTGGTAGCCCACTTGCTCAGTGATTGGAACTGTCCTATGTTTTATTTGAATTATACTTATACTGATCGATACAAAACTGAAAGCTCTTTGAAGAGATTGGCTAATTAACTGTCTTGTCTCCTAAAAGGGAAGTTATACAAAGAGGAAGACGAAACCGTAGAATATAACACAGGAAAATACAGAGATGAACATTACAAATTTGCTGAAATGAGAATTGTTTTGTAGATATATTCGTATTTCCCGAAGAAGTAAAAATGTAAAGAACTATCTGTCTAAACACTTCATGGCTTCTCGATGTGAGTAAAATATTGTGGTCACATTAAAGATCTTTAGAAGCGCGTGACTTCTACCAGAAATTAGGATTAGCATGCCTTGTATGTGATGTATTTCCTTCGTTATCCTTCGTTAACATAGTTAACGTGACGATATATTGGAAAGTCTCAGTATGAACATGATTATACTCGTGTCAAGCACCTTGAATATCAGCAATTGCCCTAGGCCACTGACATATTCATACCTGTTCAAATCAATTTGTCAAGTATGCATGAGGTCCATAACATAGCTGTGGGACATACTAGTAGTATACAAAGAGTATTTCAGCGGAATAGCGCCTCACTGCGCATGCGCAGAACTTGTATTGACGTCATAAGTGTGGATGTGCGCATGCGTGAGTGATGTGTGGTGGAGGTGGGTACAAAATGGCGGATATTCACCTCCCACCACACAACCACACAGGCCGCCATTTTGTACCCACCTCCACCACACAGTGCACTGACTGACACCGGTGTGGTGGAGGTGGCTACAAGATGGCGGCTTGTGTGGTGGTGTGGTGGGAGGTGAGTATCCGCCATTTTGTACCCACCTCCACCACACATCATCAATTGGTGGGAGGTGGGTACAAGATGGCGGCTTGGTTTTAAGGGTGGTGGGAGGTGAGTATCCGCCATTTTGTACCCACCTCCCACCACTCTTTTGTACCCACCTCCCATCTCTCCCACCACACATTGGGAGGTGGGTACAAGATGGCGGCTTGGTTTTAGGGTGGTGGTAGGTGGGTATCCGCCATTTTGTACCCACCTCCCACTACCATTTGGAGGGTGGTGGGAGGTGGGTATCGCCATTTTGTACCCACCTCTGTGGTGGGACAAGATGGCGGCTGTGGGTGGTGGGACAAGATGGCGGATTATAGAAAAACGTATAAAAGGAGTCGATTTTTAGGGTAGGGAGTATTCATTGCACTACTTTTGCAGAGCACTGTGACTTACCTGACCTGACCAGCCAATCAGAAGCGAGTATTTTGACCTCGTCTGCCTGTATGGAATGCATGTACTGACTTGGTTCTGGGTTTTTTCCATCACGGTTGTGCGCAGGTGTATGACGTCACTTCCGGTCTGCGTGAATCGGGCGTGACCTGGGACTATGGGATGCATGTACTCACTTGGTTCTGGGTATTTGTCATCACGGGGAGGTCACGTGATCAGTTCAAGGTCATATCCATTTTTTTCCATCACGGTTGTGCGCAGGTGTATGACGTCACTTCCGGTCTGCGTGAATCGGGCGTGACCTGGAAAAAGGATTGATCTGTAATCTGTGTTGTTGTTGTTGTTGTTGTTGCTCCCTTTTTTTTGCACTAACCCATCAGAATAGTACGTATCACGGACTACACCCGTAGAGCTACATCTGGTCTATAAAACATGTCCCTCTGGATCCCACACCTTCATTTCTACAGAGCCATGGCGGAGATCCAGCCCCATGCGACTCGCATTTTACAGTATGCCACCGTGGTGAATTCATTCACGGGTTACCGAGCAGTGGTCCGGTCCATGTTTGCAGATGGCGACGACAACGAGGGACGACGCCAGATCCTGAACGAGTTCACAGAAGCGGTCCTCCACAGAGTGCACTCGATGGAGAGGCGTGCCATCACTCACCACTACTGGACTATGACAGCCATCCTTGATGCTCGCGCTATGGACCAGGAGCGCTCACGCCGGAACCAGCGCCGGCTGGTTGGCCTCATACTAGTCTGTGCCCTATTCACCCTGGCGCTGTGGTATTGACACTATAAATACAGGGGATGAGACAGAGTGTGTGTCATTCTCCCTTCGACATTTACAGCAAGCATGTCAATGTACCTACGAGCCATCCTGCCTCTTACACCCAGTGTGAGGTTATACATTTATCAAGATAAAGTCACCCTGGTGAAAGACGATCAAGCTATTTACTGGACGCCCGCTGAGAGGCTATCGAATCCGGTGACACTACAGCGTGATGGGTGGACTAAGTTTAAACGGGTGTTGAGCGGTGAGTTGGACGGAGACCTCATCCACCTGGACAACGCCATCTACGTATATTCCGTACCGCCCGTCCACATACGTCTGGGCCGGTACCAAGAGCCTACGCGAAGTATCAGCCTAACTTCCTCTGTGTGGTCAGCCTTGGAGAAAATAGTGCCTATTGTGGACCAGTTATTTACACCGGACGACCGATCACCCGACCAATTGGCATGGGCTCGTGCTATGGAGGACGCCCTGGCTGAACCCCATGAACAACTACATGAACCCGACGACGATGCCATTGATTACCCCGCTAGACTCAGTCAGCCCAATGACATGACCACCTGATCCTTTGATCTCACGGGGTTCTCCCTATAAATACGAGAGACAGTGAAATCTGGTACCATTCACGTACTGACCATGACGGAGCATATAGTACTGGCGTATTTCAGCTTGACCCCCGAGGTTTTCCTGCACGTGTATGCGGATAAGGTCGATATCATGGAGGAGGTGGTGGGAGACACGGACCCTACACAACCGTGCCCGGCTCACATTCGTCTGTCCCGGGAGGGCTGGACCAAATTCAAACGGGTGTTGTCTGGTGAACTGGACGGCGACCTCATCCACTTGTGTCACGATGTGTACATCCGACGCGGCCCTTTCTTTGCTCAATTGGCTCGGCTAGATGGAGGTACAGTGCATTTTACCCTTCACCCTGATCTATGGTCTGCATTGGAAGATGCCGTGGTGGATGTGGATGAAGTGCTTATCAAGCGGTCATCAGACGAGTTGGACTGGTCATTGACCATGGCCACTGTGGAAGTCCACGAAGAAAATCAGAAAGAAACTCCGGCCCAAGATATACCCGTTATAAATAAACGATAGAGCCAGGGTCCATCATCATTTTGTCACCATGAAGCGCTGGGAGAAGGTGTTGGATAACTTATACTACAGTCCCGACAGTCCGGCAGCCTATAGTGCATTGTCGGCTCTCTATCGAGCGGCCAAACCCCAGGGGGTACAACGTGCCCAAGTCCGAGATTGGTTAAGAAGACAAGACACCTATACCTTACATCGATCTGTCCGTCGCCATTTTCTACGGAACCGGGTCATCGTGGGAGGAATAGATGCCCAGTGGCAAGCGGATTTGGTGGATATGAGCGCCTTTGCCAAACACAACGATGAGAATCGGTATATCTTGACGTGCATCGATATCCTATCCAAGTATGCGTGGGTGGTACCCATCCGGACGAAAACGGGGGCAAATCTCATAGCGGCGTTCAAAGACATCTTCAAGACCGGGCGCAAACCTTTGTATTTGCAAACCGACGAAGGCACGGAATTCCTCAACAGACCGTTCCAAGCCTTTCTCAAGAAACAGAAGGTGTTTTTCTTCCATACGTACAACGAGACCAAGGCTTCCGTGGTGGAGAGGTTCAACAGGACATTCAAAGGCCGCATGTATAAATATTTCACCTATAAGAATACAAGGCGGTACATCGATGTTCTCCCGAAACTGGTGAGGGGTTACAATCGAGCCTATCATCGAAGTATAGAGAGAGCCCCCATTACCGTGACCCAACGCAATGAAGCCCAAGTCCGGCGTGTCTTGTACCCCAGGCCATCGCAGCGAACGACGAAGGCGGTGTACAAGGTCGGGGACCCTGTACGGATCAGTAAAGTCAAGGGCAAGTTCGAGAAAAGTTACTTGCCCAACTGGAGCGATGAGCACTTCCTGATTAAACGGCGCCTACCCCGACAGCGGCGAGTCTATGAACTGGAAGATCTCCAAGGGGAAACGTTGCTGGGGACGTTTTACGACACGGAATTACAGCCTGTTGTAAAAACACAGCAAGACTACTACACGGTGGAGCAGATTTTGAAAACGGAACGTCGACGTGGCAAACTGTTTCATTTCGTAAAATGGCAAGGCTGGCCCAGTTCCTTCAATTCCTGGGTCGCTGCCAACCAGGTGAAACGACTATAAAGCCAGACACCACTGCCGTCCTCCTTCATTCCACGTCCGACCACAGTGCTATGGACCAACAGCAGCTGCCTCCGAAGACAGCGTCTCGCAAAACGCGCAAAGCGCAAGTGGTCTTTGGGGTGCTATTGCTAACCCTGCTGAGTGTGTTGTACGGAGGTGTGTTTTACGACGTAGCCTATGTCAGTACGTTACTTAACCAACTGAGAACACCAGCCATCAGTGAAACGGATCTACAGAGAGCACCAGTCGTATCGAGCCCAGTCACCACCACCACCACACCCCGCGTACAAGCCACGTCGAGCTCTACACTTACACCAAGTACACCTACTACGTCTCAACACCCACCGGATTTCATCCCACACAGTGAACCGACCACCCACGTTGTACTCACCCCCAGCACCATCCCTGAACGTGAACAGACAACGACGACCGACGTTGTACCCACCACCACTCCAGTTCACTCGTACGAAATTTACAAGAGCAGGTTACCACGACAATGGATACACCTCGAACCATGGACCCTGGGTGGCAGCATCCCTTCACCTGCGTCATCGCAGGACCGACGGGCTCCGGCAAAACGCACTTCGTCAGGAAGCTCCTTCAACACGCCACGGCAACGCGCTGATCGCTCCACCCATTGCCCGGAATCGTCCATTCGGTGTTACGGAGAGAATGGCAGGAAGCGTATGCGGCTCCAATGCCCACATCACGTTCGTGGAAGGCCTACCCAACCTGGCCGATTTGGAACCCGACACCTTGGTGGTTCTGGATGATCTCATGGCGGAGACGGATGCGCGGGTCACCCAACTCTTTACCAAAGGCAGCCATCATCGACGGCTCAGCATCATCTACATTGTGCAGAATCTGTTCAGTAAAAACAAAGAACACTGGAACATCAGCTTAAATGCCCACCACCTGGTGGTCTTCAAAAACCCGAGAGATACCACTCAACTGCTGCACTTGGCGAGACAGATGTATCCCGGCCGCACCCCGTTTGCGTTGGAAGCCTTTAAAGATGCGACAACCCCTCAGCACGGGTATATGCTCTTCGACCTCAAGCAAGCCACCCCGACCACCTTCGATTACGGACCGGAATCTTTCCCAGAGAGACCCACCACGTGTACATGCAAAAATAATGTAAACACACCCACAGTGGCGCCTCCGAGAAACTGGGTGTAGGTGATGATGAAGATGAAGTAGGAAAAAAAAAATGGAATATTATGTAGAGTGAACGTTGTCTGAAGAGAATGATAAGGAAGTAAAAGGAAGGATATATGTGGGTCCCTGTTCTCAGTCTGCAGGGACAGCCCTAGAAAAATTTTCAGTGGGGAGCCCAGCCTTTCCGTGTATTGAAGACGGCCCCACCCGAGTTGGTTCGAACCATTGTACGCGGTGTGGACCCTGACCTTGTACGCTGTCTGTGCGAGATCAGGTACAACCTGTTAAAAGGCAACGTACCACTGACTCCGGCTCAGAAGACCAAGTTGGCCAAGCATAAGACAGGTCTCCGAACCCTAGTCCACAAGCGGGTCCCTGAAACACAAAAGAAAAAGGTGTTACAGAAAGGCGGCTTTCTCTGGGCCATCTTAGCACCGTTGGCCGCTTCCGTGTTGGGTCCAGTATTGGGTGGACTCTTCGGCCGACAATGAACCACACGAAAAAAATGGTCCTCGTCGAACCACGGTTCCTGCAAAACCTCAATCACCCTACCCTGTCCCACCTACGGTGAAGACCATAAACAGCCTCGATGGAGAGATGCAACAGATCTTACAGAGACCGGGGTTAAGCGACAGTGAGAAAGTACAACGGTACAATGAGACGCTTCAACGGTACATGACGTTCATGGACCAATACAAAACCCTGTCTACCCCAGCAACAGCACCACCACCACCACCACCACCACTACCACCACCACGTGACAGACCGCTGACCTCAGCACCGTTCCAACAGCCGGGTGAGGTAGCCCCCACAGCCCCACAGTGGGTGGAAGACGAAGTGCTGAAGAGTGTACCTGCCTCGTTCAAGAAACAAGCTGGCCTGGTATTACAACGGATGAAACAGAATCCTAACATGACTTGGAATGATAAAGGCGAACTCCTGGTACAGAATCAGGTGGTCCCGGCACCCACATGACGGATTTAGTGAATGATCTGATGCGTCAACGCAGATCGCACACCGATCCTCGAGGATGGGAGGTCTTCGCTCAAGGCTTGAAAGACATGCATGTACCACAGGAATTGGTGGGGAACCCCCACCGCTGGGCCTTTATGCAGCAAACCCAGCAATCGCCGAGTCGTGCACCACGACTCTCACCACAACCTTCTTGGGAAGCCGACTGGGAACCGGAGTCACCCCCAAAACTCCACCACCATCACAACGGGCACCTTCTTTTCAGACCTTTAAAAAACCACCCTCGATCAGGACACCCCACATCTCCAGAGCCGTGACACGTAGCAAGTCAACGCGACGAACACGACGCCGGACACAACCGCCCAAGGCCTGGAAGACCTATTAAAACCAACAGCAGCAGCAGGACAGCTCAGTCGCCATGTTTCACCTGACCCTACCCAGTAACAGTTCGCTGGATGTGTTTCCTGACAACACCGCGGCCAAGTACGTCACCCAGTTACCGCAACCGTTACATTTACCTGGCCGGTGGGAATGTGCCCTCGTGGATATCCAATACCCTTACTCGTGGTACAACGTGCGAGCCAATGAAGTGTGGTACGAGGTCACCTACGAAGGCAAAAACACCCGACTCACCCTGCCCGAAGGCCAATACGATACCCCCAAAGAGTTCATGGGTGGGCTGTCAAGACTGATGCATGATAAGGCGCTACAGGGGGTGACGGATAGTGCAACACGCCTGATAGCCTTGCGCTTCAAGAGAAACGTGTTCTTCGATGTCAACGTACACAACGACAAGGCACAGCTTACCGTCACCGATACCGTGAATGTGAAACTCAGTCCTACACTACAGCAAATGCTGAGTTTCGATCTACAGACGTTCGCTGGTCCCTCCCAACACCATGGCGAGATGCCGATGGATATGAAGTCGGGTATGTACGGACTCTACGTCTGCTCGGACGTGGTGGACAACCACATCGTGGGCGATATCAACACACCTCTGTTACGGGTGGTCCCCATTAAAAAAACGTATGGAGGTCAAGTCACCCACAGTTTCACCCACATGCTCTACTTGCCCGTACGACAAACTGACATCAACACGATCACGGTGGATATAAGAGATGACACGGGACGACCGGTGGCATTCGAACGAGGAAAAGTGGTGCTGACACTTCATTTTCGACAAGCACGTGCTCCCCACTTTGCATAATGAAAGTACCTTACGAGTGCGATGCACGCAGCTATGCCGACTATTATGCCCAACAGGCCGGGGGTGGCTTTCCGGTCTTTAGCGGTGCACGCATGCAACGAGGACATGGACTGGGGAACATACTCGGCAGCATTGTGAAAACGTTCCTGCCCTTGGTGACGCGTGGGGTGAAAGCAATCGGCAAACAAGCGGTACGCAGTGGACTGCAAGTGGCCGGTGATGTCTTGGGGGGTACGGCACCCAAAGAAGCCTTGAAACGGCGGGCCAAAGAAGCGGGAGGCGTCTTGGTGGCCAAAGCACAACGCACCGTAGGGAATAAAAGAGCTGCCCCACCGAGACCACGCACCAGTCGACGACCGACCCAGCGACGACGCACATCCAAGAAGACCCGGGATATCTTTTCTTAAAACATGGCCTTAATCCACGCCGAGTCCTGCCCCTCCACCAACAGTGAATTTGATTTGTGGACCGTACCGCCCACACAAACCAGTGCCGAACAAGGATTATGGGTGGAGCATCTCCCGCTCTCCAGCATCAACGAAACCGGGCCCATCGAGTTCACCATCAGTAATGCGGATACGGCCTATGTGGATTTAGCCCATACCTACTTGTATGTGAAAGCCAAGGTGGTCAATGGAGCTGGCACCAGAATCGCTGACCAAGCAACGGTGGGCCCGACGAATCTCTGGCTGCACTCGATGTTTCAGCAGGTGGATATTTTTCTCAGCGACAAACTCATCAGTGACTCCACCAACACGTACCCCTATCGAGCCTACATCGAGACACTGTTGTCGTATGGCCGAGAGGCTAAAAAATCTCAGCTGACAACCGCTTTATTCTACAGGGACACGGCCGAGCACATGGACACGGCGGACAATGGGGGATATAACAAACGGAAGGCTTTCACTGCGAACAGTGCCTCGGTGGATATGATGGGTCGACTGCATGCAGACATGTTCATGCAAGACCGGTACCTGTTGAACAAGATCCCCATCAGAATCCGACTGATACGGGCGCCTCCGACCTTCGCCTTGATGGCCACTAACGTAGAGGGGCATGTAGCTGACTATAAGATTGTCATCCAAGACGCAGTCCTGTATGTCCGAAAAGTGAAACCGAATCCAGCCGTTCAATTGGGACACATGAAAGTCTTGGAAACAAAACCAGCCCAGTACCCTATCCGACGTGTACAAACCAAAGTGTTCTCTGTGCCTGCTGGAAATATGGGCGCCAACAAGAAAACCTGTTCCTGGGGGAACTACCCAAGCGATTGATCCTGGCCTGTGTGGAAAATACCAGTTTCAGCGGAGCCTACCCAGAGAATCCGTTTGACTTTAAACATTTCGGCATCAATTTTGTGGCCCTGCATGTGGATAGACAGATAGGTGCCAGCCACGGCCGTAACCCCGAACTTTGGGCGGAGGAATTTCATTCGAGCCTATCAGAGCCTGTTTACAGCCACCGGTCAAATAAACCAGGACGAAGGGAATATGATCAGTCGGGAGGACTACGGGAACGGATACACGGTGTTCTGTTTCGATCTGACCCCCACCTTAGAGAACGACCATCAGCTGGCCCTGACCAAGCAAGGCAATTTACGGTTGGAAATCCACTTTGCACGAGCCCTGGCGACCACCGTCCATGTGATCTGCTACGCCGAGTTTGACAACATCATTCAAGTGGACAAGGCGCGCAACGTCCTGTGTGACTTCTTCACCTAACATGGATACAGACCAGATAACCACCGTGCTGGAGAATGACCCAGAGACACGTAGGGTCTTTCAAGGGGTGTTCGCCCGAGATGTGTTTCCATTAGACCGTATGTATCCGGCTGCTTACGTTCTCACCACGGACCCGATGGATCGACCCGGTGAACACTGGGTGGCCGTGTACTTGACAGAACAGCAGGGGGAATACTTTGACCCGTACGGTCTGCCACCCCTCCATCCCGATTTAACAGACTTCATGGATGAAGGCACAGAGACGTGGTGTTGGAATAGTCAAACGTTGCAAAGCCTGACCAGTGGCGTGTGCGGACAATATTGCTTGTTTTACCTGTACCATCGATGCCGGGGAAGACCCTTATCTACTATCGTACAGATGTTTGACGAGTACTCCCAGGCCGAGGACCGCGATGTACTCGTCTATGACTGGGCCGCCCATCATTTCAATGTACAAGCCGCGTTCTGGGCTTAAGTTAATGACAAGCCCCTTGTTCTGGGCTTCAATGTACAAGCCCCTTGTTCTGGGCTTCAATGTACAAGCCCCTTGTTCTGGGCTTCAGTTAATGACAAGCCCCTTGTTCTGGGCTTGAGTTTTCACGTGGTTGTTCTCACGTTGTTGTTGTTCAATGAATAAAAAAAATGAGATCTCACCAAAAAACCCTGTCTTGTGTGTTTTATTCCTAATGCATCACTGCCCAATGTGGAGATTCAGTCAAACTGAAATCAGTGGTGTAGGATGGGGCAAAATGTAACCCATCAAGTTTAGAATGCAAGAGCACTATAGTAAAAATAGAGAGCCAATGAAATCAGCCCACAGACCAAGTACGTGTTTTTGGTCTAGGTTTGGAGCGGGCATTTCATTGAGGTACGTGTATACGGTGAGTGAAAAGACTCGTCCAACACGTATAGATTATGACTATAAGTTCTAGGTAACCCATCAAGGTTAGAATGCAAAAGCACTATAGTAAAAATAGAGAGCCAATGAAATCAGCCTACAGACCAAGTACGTGTCTTTGGTCTAGGCTTGGAGCGGGCATTTCATTGAGGTACGTGTATACGGTGAGTGAAGAGACTCGTCCAACACGTATAGATTATGTTGATGACTATAAGTTCTAGATAACCCATCAAGGTTAGAATGCAAGAGCACTATAGTAAAAATAGAGAGCCAATGAAATCAGCCTACAGACCAAGTACGTGTCTTTGGTCTAGGTTTGGAGCGGGCATTTCATTGAGGTACGTGTATACGGTGAGTGAAGAGACTCGTCCAATGCATGATGCATGAAAGTGGCTTTGAACACCGTATTAGCCAACCAGTGGCCTAGAATGGAGCCAAAGGTAACCCATCCATGTCCAGAAAAACATTATCCGGGTGTACAAGAACCCAGATGTAGGCGCGGACGTCAGCGAAAGCACACCGTGAGTACCCCAATTCGATTGGCTGATTGTTCCACCGCTGATTGGTTCTTTTTCTCGACCGCTGATTGGCTCTTTTTCTCGACCGCTGATTGGTCCAAATGGAACTGCCCATCTTTCCCAGGTTCATCTAGAATCCCCCTTTTTTGTGCTCAAGCTCTGACTATAGCGATGCCGCAACATTGTCTCATTGGACATTGGACCGTCTGACCTGGAGGTGACCCTTTGACCTTTTGACCCGCGTCCGCGCGCGCGCGCGCACTGCCGGGGATGATGCGGGATGACGCGCGCGCGCGCGCGCTGCGGGGCGCTGGGGCGGGAAAACACCCCGGCGGTTGAACATTGGAACTCTTGTGGGTTTGGAGGATGAACATACGGACGTCTAAGGGAAAAAATTGGAACTCTTCTATGTTTGGAGGTAGTGTTTAGTGAAAACCCGGAAGTGACGTGACAACCCACGTGACCTGCGTATATACTCCTGTAAAATAGAGCCGATTTTATTTCTTTGGAAGGGGCAAGGTCAATAGGACTTGCGCTTTTATACTACTAAACTGTGAAGTAGATTACATCTTACATAGGCCTTAAGGCCGTGATATGCATATGAAGTATTCTGGGGCATGGTCAGTACTTTCCAATTTTCCCTTCGTCTACTACTCGCCGATTTTTTGATTTTTTGATTATTTATTTATTTATTTATTTATTTCCTCGAGAGCTTTAAAATAAGACCTCACTCTACCCCATCGGGCCACTAGTGCTCCACCTAGACTCCAACATGTCCACCCCGTATGGATTTATACATACTAATATCACAGTATATGAGTGTATATGGGTCTATATGGATCTATATACAAGCCTACGCGGTACTTTCAAATTTTTTTCCATCGTATTCTACATGATCAACCTCATAGCTCATAGTAAAAGCCATAAAAAAAACCGATCACCCCTATACCCATACAGGCCAAATATAGCGGACACCATCTTCGCCTGGGAATTGGTCTAGTCCGAGTTGTCTCCCTTGCACCAAAGCGTATAGATGGCACTGTGGTTTGGCTGGCGCGATTATCCGGGCAAATTGACCTTGAGCAGCCATTTTGTTAGCGTTTTGTTAGCGTCCTGCATACGGAGGACGATTTCACTGATCATTGTGTTGTTTTCTGAGCTGGGGAACATTCTCTGTCGCAGTTTATAACGGAACTTTCTTCCTTTCGGTGTCCGCTGAGATCAATAATGTGACGAAACTCTGCACCATTCATCGCCTGCATGTATACCCGTCACACGTGGACTGTAATCGAGGGAGTGTGCTGTGTTGTGTTCGAGCGGACGCATAAATTTGTGATATCAGACAGGAAACGTGAAAATTGATATTCTTTCACAGATTTCGAAGTGTATACAGTTCTGGTGAGCTGAACGCAGCCTTTATGAGCAGCGATTGAACGATGATGTAGGCCACCGAACAGGTTTTGTGGAATCAACATTCTGTAACCCTCCTCCCTTGACTGGAGGGATTTTATCGGACATCTGCAGTACGGAACGCTATTTGTTGCATACATTCGCTTATCGTGGCAGTCCGTATAATTTGTCAATTTTTGTGTTTGGTTTCGTGAGAGAGGACGACATTGGTTTTCATTAGTGCAAAACTCCCGCTCCCGACCCGCACCACAACAGTGAAAGCTGGTGGATGAAATTCTACTCCACGGGAACGGTTGGTGATACCCATATTTTTTAGCATACGAATGCATCGTGATGAAGGCTTCATGGTGTGTTATACCCACCTAGGAAAAAAACAGCCCCAGATCATCTGGACTAAACTCTTTTATCAGGTAAGCTAGACTTTAGTACTATACTTGCGTTGAAACCCATGCAGACAACCTATTCAAATTTCAATGCATTGGCAACATAACGTCGCACGAAATATACGCGCCCCTGTTGACCAGGATTTTTTTTATACTCCCACAACAACAGACAATTTGAAGACAATTTTCTAGCGGGGTGTTTTCTTGAACATAATTGCTGTAATATACTCTTCTTTTTGTGGACACTAAATATAGGGGAGAAAATGGCAACACTGTGACCAAACCATAACAGTTGACAGCTGTAAAAATAGATACCGTGGCATAAATTAGAGAGAGCATTTCAGTACACCTCAAAAAAATGAAACCTGGACGGGTATCCTTCATCTCGAGGGTCGCAAGTTCGATTCTTGCTTTCATTATGTGGGTATGTGTTGGACATGTGATCTTTAAATTTTATTATCATCAATACACCTAAACGGTATAGTTCAACCCCACCCCAGCCCAACCGATGCCCCTTCATGAATGCTTCACATTGATACCTCACTCGACCCCACTGGACCATACCCGTGAATGAATTCACCACGGTGGCATACTGTAACATGCGAGTCGCATGGGGCTGGATCTCCGCCATGGCTCTGTAGAAATGAAGGTGTGGGATCCAGAGGGACATGTTTTATAGACCAGATGTAGCTCTACGGGTGTAGTCCGTGATACGTACTATTCTGATGGGTTAGTCCAAAAAAAAGGGAGCAACAACAACAACAACAACACAGATTACAGATCAATCCTTTTTCCAGGTCACGCCCGATTCACGCAGACCGGAAGTGACGTCATACACCTGCACACAACCGTGATGGGGAAAAAATGGATATGACCTTGAACTGATCACGTGACCTCCCCGTGATGACAAATACCCAGAACCAAGTGAGTACATGCATCCCATAGTCCCAGGTCACGCCCGATTCACGCAGACCGGTCCATTAGATGCCCCTTCATGAATGCTTCACATTGATACCTCACTCGACCCCACTGGACCAGTAGTCAATCTCCTAGCTCCGAAAAGGCTATTTTCATACCCTTCGGCCACCGCGCATGCGCACAATGCCGATATTTCAATCCCACACCCAGCCCATTAGATGCCCCCTCACCTAAGCTTCACTTTGATACCTCACTCGACCCCATCAGACCATTTTATCTAGGGACTACTTTTTCTCCGCGGAAGCTTTTTCCCGAGACCGAATCACCGCCAAATCTGGAGAGCGTATAATTGTATTAAAAATTTCAGAGTTTTTTGACTGTTAATTGTATTAAAAATTCAATACTCAGATATAATTGTATTAAATTCAATACCCTTGTGAATACGTTCATTCTGTGTTAATAAAAATAGTAGAAAATTAAAAAAATGCTTAGTGTTCATTCTTTTTTCCTTTTTTTAAGGATGTCCGCTGATGGTTTTTGACTTTGGCAGCCATTTTGCCTGTTTTTCTATTGGGTTACCTCCCTTCCCTAGGTTAAGAGATGGGGATTTTCTTTAAAAGCCTTCTAGCCGAGAATTTTGCACACCAACATCCATCCAATTTGCTAAATTTTGATAGACATTGTGATTATCTGCAAACAGTTAGAATATAAGAAAAAGTTAAATTAGAATATAAGAAAAAGTTAAATACTATTTGTATGAATTTTTCATGAATATGCTTCAAAACTAGGGCTATTCCCTATGCTTTCTGGGTTATCAAATTGAGCATGGGTCAGTCCACTTAACGTTGCCTACAGCTAAAAAATGCACACCAACCTATATTTTTTTCTCTGTTTTTCCTCATATTACACAAGTATGAATGCAACAACACACATTATTCAAAAAGTTAATTACTTTGATTTACCACCAGCGGACATCCTTAATAGTAAAATAGCTCCAAAACGTCTATTTCCATTCTCGCGCATGCGCAGAATGCCGCTAGTTCAACCCACACCAGTCCATCAGATGCCCCTTCATGAATGCTTCACATTGATACCTCACTCGGCTCCATCGGGCCACTAGGGGTTCTCCTAGCTCTAAAAAGGCTATTTTCATAGCCTTCGGCCTTCGCGCATGCGCAGAATCACCCTAATTCAAGCCCACACCCAGTCTATCAGATGCTCCTTCACGTCACCTTCAATTTGATACCTCACTCGACCCGATTGGACCATTAGGGACGCCTCTAACCCCAAAAAGGCTATTTTGAAGATTGATATCAATCTTCAATCTTCAAAATAACCTTTTTTGGAGTTAGGGCAGCCCCTAGTGGTCCAATGGGGTCGAGTGAGGTATCAATGTGAAGCATTCAACGTAAGCTTCAATTTGATACCTCACTCGACCCACTACCTCCAAAATAAAAAAAATGAAGATTGAAGATTGATATCAATCTTCAAAATAGCCTTTTTGGGGTTAGAGGCGTCCCTAATGGTCCAATCGGGTCGAGTGAGGTATCAATGTGAAGCATTCATGAAATGCTTCAATTTGATACCTCACTCGACCCACTACCTCCAAAATAAAATTGAAAAAAAAAAAAAAAAATGAAGATTGATATCGATCTTCAAAATAGCCTTTTTGGAGTTAGGGGAGCCCCTAGTGGTCCAATGGGGTCGAGTGAGGTATCAATGTGAAGCATTTCACGTCAGCTTCAATTTGATACTTCACTCGACCCACTACCTCAAAAATAAAAAAAATAAAAAAAAATTCACCTTGACAGTGTGAAGATTTTTTTTTTTTGAAAAATTTTTTTTTTTGGAAAAAGGATGATGGGGGCTGGTGTTAATTTTTTGTGCTTTTGAAAGAAGTTTTCTCTTCCGAGAAAGATGGTTGGCCCTGAAAAGGGCCTTTGAAGTGTTACACTTATGCGCGATATATTCTCTTCACCCCTCCTACATGCTTCCTGCTGGTGGGTACAAAATGGCGGATACTCACCTCCCACCACCCTTAAAACCAAGCCGCCATCTTGTACCCACCTCCTGTCAATTGATGATGTGTGGTGGAGGTGGGTACAAAATGGCGGATACTCACCTCCCACCACACAACCACACAGGCCGCCATCTTGTACCCACCTCCACCACACCGGTGTCAGTCATCACACAACCACACAGGCCGCCATCTTGTACCCACCTCCACCACACCGGTCCACCACCCTTAAAACCAAGCCGCCATCTTGTACCCACCTCCCACCAATTGATGATGTGTGGTGGAGGTGGGTACAAAATGGCGGATACTCACCTCCCACCACACCACCACAACAGGCCGCCATCTTGTACCCACCTCCACCACACCGGTGTCAGTCAGTGCACTGTGTGGTGGAGGTGGGTACAAATTGGCGGCCTGTGGGGTTGTGTGGTGGGAGGTGAATATCCGCCATCTTGTACCCACCTCCACCACACATCAACTCACGCATGCGCACATCCACACTTATGACGTCAATACAAGTTCTGCGCATGCGCAGTGAGGCGCTATTCCGCTGAAATACTCTTTGTATACTACTCATACTGCAGCGTCCATAACCCTCTACTGAAGTTTCTGGGTGTAAGATTATTAGCAGGACTTGACTTCCGGCGAACGTTGATTGGCCATTATACCAGATTGATCCATAAATGGTCTGTGACGTATTTTAAAGTGTTTCTATAATATTTTATATAATATTCTCACTATATATCAAAACCACCTTTTCATATTTTAATCAGAAAAAAATCTGAGGCAGTTTGATTGACCACCTCCGAAATTTGCCGTAATGGTTTCGGGCTGGATGACCCCGTTTCTGGCGGTCTTAACTCGACAAAATGAGGGTGAATGTATACTGGATTGAGCGTATGTTTGAGCGGAAAGGCCAGGCTACCTGGTCTGGTCGGTCATTTGTGGCGGCGAATATTACAGAATATACAGGGTGTTCCAGAAGTCTTGGTCACATTTTGACATTGAATATATTGAAAACTATTGAGGATATACAAATGCATATGGCAACATCATTAGCATTACACAAAACTTAATGACTTTCATTTTCAAATGGTACCAGTTTCATCTTACTACCATTCATGGCTCAGCAGATACGAGGATTTGAAATGTGACCAAGACTTCTGGAACACCCTGTAGTTTTCTCAAGATGTGCTCTGCCAATTTATTACATATTAATTAAGGCGATTATTTAGTGATTTGTGACCTTCAAACAACCATGGTACGTCTTCATCATACAGAACATCCGCAAATCCTTGTAGATTGCAGTCAGAAGTTCAACGCATATACCTGTAATACACTACTTTATTCACTTGACACGATTAAGCAAGTATTGAATAAAAATTTATAAATACTACCTACATTATTGCCAGATGGAAATGGTCAACATATGTTGAAGGTTAAAATACGAACAAAAAGCTCCCCAACCTTCCAAAACTGCAATGCATAACACGCGGTTACTATTGATTCTGGCAATCGAGCATGGTGTCCACAAACCTCATGCTAGTCCATTTGTTGTCATTACCGTTGGCATTACCATAACAATAACTGCTGTACTTTCCATTACCACAGAGAGAGAAATCCAGACTGTCGCATCCAGTGCAACCGATCAGGAGAAATCAGTCTGTTATTAGTATCATTGCCAATTCTAGTATCGCTTACATCTCATGCTCACAAAACTCGTCTCTTTCCATTTGGTAGGATCACGAATCTATGATATATGTACATTTTGATCAAGATTGAGCTAGGGATATGTGGTCACGCAGTCGATGGTAATGCAATGAACGCCTGGTATTATAACACCCAGTGTATGAACAGTTATGAGTACATCTTAGCCAACCATTCAACTTTTGAATAAATTAATCCAAACTTTCAGTCAAATGGAAGGCAAAAACAGCCTTTACTATTATTCATTTATCCATTTTCCTAAAATCTTCGCAATGTGATATGCCTACCATTTTATTAACGTCTTAACTGATATTTGTATTGCTTCTTCCGTATATACTTCTTAGGTATCTCGAATAATCATCAATCAACAAGATAGAGTTCCCTGTGGGAACATCATGGGACTGCAGTATTCCGTGTTACCGTATGTTGAGACTGCAGTATTCCGTGTTACCGTATGTTGGGACTGCAGTATTCCGTGTTACCGTATGTTGGGACTGCAGTATTCCGTGTTACCGTGCAGTATTCCGTGTTACCGTATGTTGGGACTGCAGTATTCCATGTTATCGTATGTTGGGACTGCAGTATTCCGTGTTACCGCATGTTGGCATTGATTCAGACTGACTGCAGAATGTTGCCCATCACACCGAATGAACTATGATATGAAGACGATCGGTTTAACTGTATGCATTCGTTGATAAGAAGCAAGCAGAAGTGAAATATTCTAGGTAGCACATAGGGATTACACATATCGCTTGACAATTTGGCAATCATGTAGGCTACCAGGCTACCATACAGCCTATAATGATAAATTATGTTGTTGAGAGATTTTATTGAACCATTACGCAAAGTAAATGCCTGATCGAATGGCTGGTATTTTGAGTTACCATAATGCAATATAATCTCAAAAGTAGCATGAAGTAAGGATCTGTGAAGTTAGGCAACCTCAATCAGGAGAAAAGTGTGCATTGAGATGAAAAAATAACCATAATAAAAATAAAACGGTATATCGGATATCCTTCCGGGGCTAACACTCTAATTGGCTTACGATGCGGTGCACTGTCGGGGACGAAGTGAGAAGCAAGGCAATGAAATGCACTGATGTAACGTAGCTCGAACGCAAGAACAGTTTTTTTTATGTGAATATGTACAGAAATTAGAAGCGAAACGTGAATAAAAGATGACAGTATCAGTGTATCTCCTTATGGCCGCCATTTCTAATTTTCTCGTGTTGCTTCTGACGGAAAGTTTTGCGAATATTCTTAAAATGACCATGCAATGACAAGCTCTGGTGTGAATGTACCACAAAGACGCAATCTAAGTATTTCTAGGTGACGATACATTCTAACTAGGTTAAGTTATATAAAGACATGATATTGCATGTTAAATGGTTTTCAAGCTTAACACTTGAAGTTCCTTAGAAAGGCTTCATTTTCCTCCTATTTTGACACTATATAATTGTTTCTATTAATATATGCTCTGGCGATTGTGGGGGTTGTATTTCTGCTAACTGTTGTGTGGCCCATTTGACAGAACCTTGTTTGAAACAGTTGTCAGAACTTTTTTCCTGACTGATTTCACCGATTTTTGTCTCGACACTTCCTCTAACAAACATGAGTTTATATTATATCAATTTAGAAGTAACATCTAAGGCAATAAACATCGGTGTACATGTATGTGCCTTGCGGCGGAACAGATAGAAATGGCATGGGCGGAAACAACAGTAACGCTAAACGTCTTCCATAATAGCCATATCTCAGACGATCTCTAAACCGCTCCATGCTTAAAATGAATGAAAAGTTAATCTCTACTTATGGTTTAATCCATATTTTATTCAGGAAGAAATTATCCTCAGATATGATGTTCTGAAAACCGATGATGAATTTTGTGACTATATAAAAGATTATGACATTGTATTTCTTTCTGAAACTTGGACAAGCCGAACAAGTAAAACTGATATAACGAGCTATACACCTATTCATGCTTTTCGTAGCTATAATCATAGAAAAGCGAAGAGATTTAGTGGAGCAATAGGCTTGACCCACATGATCGAATATGTTTCAACTGTAATTTTGATGTAGAAAACGAGTATCATTTTTTTTACTTATTTGTCCGTTATATAAGGAAATTAGGACTAGATATATTTCTGGAGATAACCTAGTTTATACAAAACAGTACAGTTACTCTCTAATAAACAAACGGGTATTCTAAAACGGTCAGCAAAATTTATTTATAAAGCATTCCAAATAAGAGATAGAGCAATGTTATAATTTTTCTTATAGTTTGTCCTCACTCATCTGCCTTGTTGCATAATCAGCCGTAATTCTGTATTAATTTTTGTGTGTGTTTATTTGGTTATTCCACCGAGCCACCAATGTATACCGTATATATCACAAGAGACAATTATGTCTACGTCAATAAAGCTAATTGAAAAAATTGAAATTGAATATGATATATTAAAGCAGAGATATCACTCACAGGATACGTCTGTTGTAGAGTAGTATTTTTTTATGTACTTCAAGTTCCCACGACATATATCATGTGTATACTATTTATATTTGATCCACAGTTTCTGTAAAGCCTATATGTAGGTCATGTTCGTACTATATTTATCACACAACTCTTGATCTTATGAGAAGTAGGTCGACGCAATTTATTATTAATTTCCTGGAACTAAAGGTATTCTTAGTGATCAAAACACTTTACACAGGAGTGTTACACATCTATAGCCAAACCTTGTGCACTTATGAATTGCATGTCACGAGTATCTACCATAGAGAACCAGAGCCACTCGTAAATTAACAAATCCCAGCATCTCAGAGAGAAGGTTATGCTCCTTTTCTGTATTGAAACCACATTGATAATGATTTAAATTCCTTTTATCTGTAAACTTTGAGGAATAGGAAATAGGTTAATAGAGCAACAACATTTTTAGTTATAGCTCTGTATTAAAATGTGATTAATCTCATATTCCACTATATTGGGATGGCGAAACAATCTATATGTTAAAGAGTCGCAGAATCATGTGTGAAATATAGTGTGTAAGACTTTGTGTCTGTGGGAGTGAATGTCAGAAGTACGCTATATATTCTAAACGCCACCATGTTATCCACCAAATGACTAGATGTAAATATTCCAGTTGGTGATAAATATATCATATAATAATAAAAAAAAATGTGACTAATCCGTAAAATAACAGTGATTAATATCTTGCAAAACAATGATTAATATATAGAATAATAATAACTATTATATAGAATAACAATGATTAATATATAGAATAATAATAACTATTATCTAGAATAACAATGATTATTATGTAGAATGATAATAACTATTATCGAGAATAACAATGATTAATATCTAGAAGAATAATAACTATTATCTAGAATAACTGATTAATATATAGAATAATAATAACTATTATCTAGAATAACAATGATTAATATATAGAATAATAATAACTATTATTTAGAATAACAATGATTTCTATCTAGAATAATGATAACTATTATCTAGAATAACAATGATTAATATATAGAATAATAATAACTATTATCTAGAATAACAATAATTAATATCTAGACATCTAGATTATTTTTAGAATAATAAAGATTAGCGTCTGAAATAACAATACTTATCTCGAATAATAATAATGATTAATATATAAAATAGCAATAGAGACTATGTAAAATATCAATGATTTCCATCTAATAGAACAAATATTAATATATATAATAACAATGATCAAGGAATTCGATCGAATATAGGTAGCTCTTGGAAACTCCAGATAGGTTGAAGGTGAAGACACAAAATATCACAAGGAACCGTGGGCTGGCTCTTGATTACGAGTCTAAAGTCAGGTCTATAAGAGACGGTGATTTATCCATACCGTATCTTGCAAACAATTAACTGAATTTCAGAATGACTAACAGGAATATCTTGTCGACAATATTTCATTACGCTTGATTTGGTATTAATTAGTCCTCCATCTAAGCGTTATGTGATAGCCCTCGTTCTGTTTGAATATTCTTCAGTTTAATGTACTTCAGCATGTGTTATCATCTCTCGTCAAATGTTAGGCTACATGTGTTCACAGCAGTCAGAGTTATCCAGTTAGAAGTTATTTTCTTACAGCATATACGGAAAATCATCTAAAATCTACAAACCTTCTCCATCTCTCACATGCACATTACCATAAACCCGCTACTTACAGATACAGATACAAAATGTATTCATTGTCGATATGGTTATAACAATAATCATCAGCTTAAAGTAATTGAATCAATATGCGAATCCAATCAATAAAACAGCGGTAAAAAAATCGCTAGGGTGAACATACACGCCTGAAGTATAAAAGAAATACTTCCACCGTACACATATAGAACATTTATATTTCGGTCCATTCCCTCTCTGAGTCAGCCTTTTAAAATCTTTAAAATTTCTAACATCTCTAAAAGATTATGAGAGTCTATTCCAATTTTACGCCCCGAAGTAAACTAACGAGTTTTGATCCAATATAGTTAGAGTCAGTGTATATTTAAACCTCTGAGTTGGTGGGTATTCGGTCGTGATTTGAAAACCCCCTGAACATAAATCTCATGCATAGCTCTGTGAACTTGAAGTGCAATTTGCCGTATTCTTTGCAAATGTAATGTGGATGTTTTAGTACGATCTAAAAGTTCAGTTGCAGGACAGGAAAAAACATTATAAACAACCATCTGAGAAGAGTGAACAGTTCAATTTTATTTCTAACCTCTTCTGTATGTAAATGTATATGTCATTTAGATACATGTACATAATTTCCGACGTACTTTAATTTATTCAGATGAAAACCGGTTGATCTTGGATAAAACATCCCTCTGACTGATTGATTTTTATCAACGACGATTGCTTATGTAATGTTCGATTTGATGCATATATGGATATGAATGGACCTGAGTATATGTGAAAGTCAGTAGGTGTCAGTGGGTGCGAAAAGTCTAGAAAATCTTATATGAGAACGAAGAAGTTCAAATACCATTTCAATTACAAAGATAAGTTTGTATTGAAAGACGAAATGAGAAACGAACTGGGAGACTTCTCACTGGAGGTCATGAGATTGTATTTGACTTTGCATTCATTGAAATATGAATAGTGTACCTTCTACAATAGTTAGTATTTCGAACCGGTACAAATATGTATCACAGTTACAAGCGAATTATTTCTTTGGCAAGACTGGACGGGATTTGAAATGATTCCAGCACTCACAGGTTGACTGCCCAAAATTCACTCCCCACTCCCGCTAGTGACTATTGTGGCCAAATGCAGAATGATATCAAAATATCATAGGGGGTGACACAGATCGGAAGAGCAGGTGCTTGGTTGATAGAAATTTGTAAATGACACATTTAGGCAGCATTTCTATACTCAGACGGATCACTGTAAGGAAGTGGTGTTAAGAGACTGTCGATATTTTGGATGAGGGTTAATCTGAATACTATATTATAGGTGGGTAGCATATTCACAAAGAATAAAATGTTAAAATGAATAGAACCGAGATGATTAACAGAATCATAGCAAATTTGTGTGAGTTGGCAGCATTTGTAAGAAATATACGTGGGTATCAATTACACTCTTACCTGTGTAAATAAATAAAGATGATTTCAAAATTGAAACCTTTGGTATTTTCGAGAAAGGTCAGACCACCCAGATATCCCGAGCGTACCTAATATTAGAAGGTGATTTTTTTATAGGGATATATGTATTGTGTATATGTGTATCACTGTCCATGTTATCATTTTGGGTGTTTTATGTAGCTTATATCAATTCTATTTGATGCCAGAAATTGCATTCGCTTTGTCCACTCAACATACATTATGGAAAGCGAGCTATGGGATTGTTAAACAGACGCAATTCGTTTTGAATTAGCCGCTATCGGCAATCTGAGACAACAGACCCTCTGGTGCTGTACGTCACCCCTAAACTCTTTTAAAACAGCTTAAAAAACACATTATAAAAGAAATGAAGCTTATGGCATAAACGCTATTATGGCGGCTTTTGTGAATCACAATTCACTATCGAATTCATAATATATGGATAGGGCTATTTTAAGCGAACCATGGAGGATGTTTGATTTTGCTCTCACCTCGTATTTTTGGCTAGTGGGATTCCCCAGAATAATGCACGAAGGGCATTTGCCCTACTGATGTTAACTGTAAAATTGGGAATTTGTTTTCTTTTTAGATTTTGTTATAAAAAGTACACTTCAAAGTTTAATTGTAAATAAGGTGTAAGATTATGTTAGTTTTCTTCAATCAGGTGGGAAAGACGATATCATAGGAGATAACTCTGGGAGCCCTCCATTAAAATTTTCAGGTTTTCTCTTCGAACATGTAGGTGTCAATCGTCTCTCAATTGGGAAAGTCATACAAATTTCAAGGTCCAAACTGGGGGTAATTTCGCAATTTTCATTTTTGGGATATGGCTGGTTTGTCAATTAAGTTTAGGTCCAGTTCCCTACATAAGTTTAATAAGTCGGGCCTATTAATACACCATTTTTGTAGCGGAAGTTCTTACAATTTTTTCATATATAGTTATCGATAGTCACATCAATGTTTATTATGATCAGAGGGGTTTTGTCATAGAGCATCAATGCCATTTGAGGGCCGTACACGGAAAACTGTTTTTTGCACCCTTAAAGAGTCTACGATTATCACCCTTGCGCAAGAAGTTGCATCTCACGTGGATGCAGTGCTATTATTTTTATTGCATCTTGTGGGTCTCTTGACAATTTCACAATTTTATCCTGTAAGAAGCATTCGGTCAAGCCAAAACTGGATCCTATCGAATTTTGTTGTTGTTGGAATTCAGACTCATTTGTGCCCATTTATGCGTTCAACTTGCCAAAATTCGAATGGTATACACCAAAGGGGAGAAGTCAAGTATACTTCATTCCTCATTAGACCACAACATGTCATATGTCAAAATGACCGGAGTAACACGGAGATATTTATTATGAAATTAAAATGTGTTCAACTAAGAGAACAGTTAGACTTTTGATAGTGCATCTCAGTTCCAATATGTTTGTACCAACAATGTTTTATAATCGCTTAGGAGTTGTGGGGCATATGCATACTAGCCTTTGGAAAAGCTTACGTGAAGATATTGCATATCTTTTATTGCATGGTGATTAGCTCATTCCTTTTCCACCACTTCGAGAATAAGATTATAATTCGCTTTTTTGTAATATTTTATCAGTTGTGCCCAATTTGTATTGAAAATGCCAAATATTGGATGGAATGCGCCAATTTCAAGAAGTAGTTGTATCAAAAATCATTACATGCTATTTGTCAAACAGCTCAGAACAACCTATACTGTTCTTTAAAACATGGTTGATGATATTTGGTAGAAAGATTCACAAACACTCTCACCTCGCGGTTTTGTATTTTTGGTTAGTGAGATTCCCCAGAACAATGCATAATGGGGGATTTCCCCTGCTGATGTTAATTGTAACATTTGTTTTCTTTTTAGATTTGTTATAAAGAGTACACTTCAAAGATTAATTGCTAATAAAAAGCTATGAGATTATGTATTTTTCTGCAATATGGCGGGAAAAACAATATCAAGGGAGGTAACTCTTGGAACCCTCGCAGATGGACTATTGTAGCTGCATTTAGGATGATCTCAGTATATTAAAGGGAGATCAGACTAGGAAGTATTGGTGGAAATGGTCGGAAGTAGGCAGCTTCTCTACACTCAGGTGGGTGACTGCAAATAAGTAGTAAATATATCCGCAAGCGTCCATACAGGGTTTCAAGCAATTGGCAAGAACGAACACCTCCCCGTCTACCAGGTGAAACACCACACAGCGTCAAAAGTTCTAAAATAGAATCGGCATATTTTAAAATCTAATAAAATCTGTTATCTCAGGTAGAATTGGCGCTGGTTGATAGGGATGCCTTTTTCGGTGATAGGTAAAGCACCCAAGTATTTTACTAGTGTGATATTCAAACTCGCCTTACCACATCAGCCTTGTAAGATTTTTGTTTGCTGTCGAAGTTCGTAAATACGCTTCAGATGCTTTGAGCGCCATCTTAGTTTATTAGTGCAAAAATCAAGATCGTTATCACAGAAAACCTAACCCTGTTAGACGCTGCGTTAAACCATCAAATTTATTAAGTTGGAAAAATTATATCCTGATTAATCCGTGGTGGCCATATTGGTTTAGGGATTGAACCTTTACAAGCGTCCTGGCAATGCCCACTGCCATCGAACATTTACGGCAAATCACAAAGTCCTTTCTTCAGATGTTTAGAAGAAGAAATATGAAAATGACGCAATCCAATATGGCCGCCAAACCCCACAATGGTTTCACACTTCATCATCGAGTATCTATTTGAAATGTAAACGCGATTTATTAACTTGAGCTTTCCACGAGAGTTGTTACATATATTAATCTAAGTCCGTTAAGTTTTGGGGTGATGGTTGAGGTGCTCATGGGAAGATTTTTGTGGTATGTTTTCTTATAAATCCAATTCTTCAGACTCAAATCATTATATGAAGTTATCATTCCATCGTTGCAGTGATGTCGACAAATTGGCAAGCGCAGAATCTGATGGCAAAATAATGATAATATAATAATGAGAATAGGCTTCTGGCCATACTGGTTTGGAACGAATTGCTAGATGGAAAATGGGGGTGCATAGTGTACAGGAAAAATGTCGCAAGCAATATAGTCGAGATGATTAACAGAGATAATATTTTTCTCCGCATTTCGGATGAGAATACCGCCGGGTATGTGGCATACATAAATTATGTTTCTGAATATAAAACGCCACGTGGTTATTTAGTCTTTCAAAATAGGTATTTCAATATGAACATGGGATTTCTTCATGAATGTTTGCTGGCTACTAAAAGTATGATTTGACGAGTGAATCTCCTACTTATCTTTAAAACAGACATTTTCGGTATTTTGGAGAAAGCTAACCTCAGATATAAATCACGACAGAAACTAATATGGGGGAGCGGGGCGAGGTTAGTAGGGATATGTATACCACTGCCCCAATTGTCATCTTGCCGAATTTTTTGTACGTAATGTCTCATAAAATTATTGAATACACGCGTCTAGTCCGTCCGTCAATAATCATTTGCCTTCCATTGACGAATTTCTCCGTCCATAGCCTTAAGTCCTAATTCATATAACGGGGTTAGCACCAAAGCATAGTATACATAAACATAGACTAGTTTCCTTCAATAGTTCAACAGTTTCGTTGAAACCGGGAAGACATCATTATGTTTCGAATATAAATCCGTCTAATCATCAAATTATTACATCCATATAGTTTTCATTGAAAGAGTTCTTATCTACAGAATGATGTATGTCAGTCACGCTTTGATGGTGATTGTTCACATGAAATATGTGAAGCTCGTGTTTTACATAGTGCTGCTACAACCCTAGTCTATTTTCCAGAACCAAAAAACTTCATGGCACTCCCATTTGCGACAGCTGTACGATGGTACATGTATCGTGACTGTACGCCCAGTGATATCAGCTTGCGGAGTGAACTCAATTGTCTTCTGTTTCAAATCCCAGACAATGTGATGACACATAGGCCGATGTAACTCTCCTGAACAATACCTTTATAGGCGTATTATATCTCTACGTCGCGTGGTTATGGAGTTATTAAAACACGGACAGACGGATATTACATTTTTAAAGATATAAACATCATACACCCGTATATACATGTACTATGTCTTTGCTCTACATGCTATCGATTGGATATAAATCCTTAGACTTCATTTCAACACAGTAAGTAGTATTTTGGTGTAGGTCACAATGAGGCCACAAGTCCATAATAGACTCGGTCTTGCGAAAAGTAGGTCGACGCTGTCATCATTCATGATTTCCTGGAAAATAATATTTATATATGATTGTTTACACTATTTTACCTTGTCGCCTGTTCTTATCACATTTAATGTATGTCCATTTTGATCTTCTGATATAGCATTTATTTAACATATCCTGATACGTCTTCCAGATGCGATGAACAAAATAATACAATAGAACAGAATTTTTATTCTGCAAAGACGCCCTCTTGGAGCCGGTACAAGTGCAAATAATAATATATGACATATAGATACCAAAATAAAAAGGGAAAAGAGAACAATTACTATATAGATCTACAACTAATCCAAATTAACCAAGTTATATACATGAAAAATTCCATGAATGAGTAATGTTAACCAGCTGGATAATGTTAACGAGTTAATTACTAGCATGAATAAAATAACTAGTAGTGTTTATGTAAGAATTTTTCTTTTCAAAACATTCTGACATTATTCTTGTGTTGATTTACTTATATAATTTGAATTTGAAAAACCGTTATCGGAAGTTTGACTTTCTTTTAGCGTAGGAATTAATTTATTTACAGAAATACAGATTAATTTTCATGAAGACCAGTGTTTTCTAGATATCACCTCCGTGAATAGCGAACAAGAAAGTAAACAGTTCGAAATAATTGGAAATTCCAACTAGAAAGATGGCGAAGATAGATGAAACGTCAACGAAGAAATAGTTGAACTCCAGGCAGGGCGCTAAACTCACGACATATGGATACAGGTCGGCGGAAATTTTCCAGTGGGATGGTATTGTCCATATCTTGCAATATTTCACCACCACTATTAAAAATTAATATGAAATAACTTTATTTCAGACTACAAGTTTCCGTTCAAAATAAAACAAGGGAAGCAACCAACGAAGAATGAAAAACACACAAAAACTAATACGTTGAAATGTAATACCGGGTTCGATAACTACCGCGAGGATAGTTGTACTAACTTTGACAAGTAAGGCCCATATCTTGTCCATATCTTCCAGCAAATTATTACATGTACTTTTTCTTCCAATGACAAGTATAATATATGTTAATTTCAGATCAATATAGAAATCAAACAAAAACAATCTAAAATTTTGAGAGCGAATGAAAATATATTTAAACGTTACCGGTCTAGATAATTACCGGTACAGTAATAATGGCAATATCTTGTCCAAATCTTCTAGCAATTTTCTACTCTTCTATTGTTAAATATATAAAAAAAATATCCAAATTCCAGATTTCGAAATCCGCGAAAAATTAAACTAACAAACAAACACGAATAAAGAAGAATATATATGCAGGAAACAGAAAATATATTTAAACGTTGCAACGAACTTACATCGGTGACAATTTTATGTACTTAGAAATGTTTTCTGTGCTTGATTGTTTTGTACTTTGACAGAGATCTGGAAAACTATATGGTGGAAAGTTTTATATAAATTGTATATACCTAATAGCGGGCGTCTAATCCGACAGTCAATAGTCAGCTGTCGTTCATAACAGAATTTTCGCGACAATAATCAAAGATCTATCCCCTATGACAGTTAACGCAGATTTCAAATTTGTATGAAATAAAAAAGGGGAAATTTCAGTTTTACATGAATAAGTATATTTTCATTTTTGTGCACACATGCAAAAGTTAATTTGGATAACTAAATCTGTTGACATTGCAGCCATTGCAGTGTCGGTCTCCACCTTAAAGAAATGATTATCCATGCATAATACACTGGTTTCTTCGAGGCCTTCGTCAATACCACGAATATACATAGCGGGTAGTCCATGTTTGTTCTTTCTTAGGACCTGCCTTTTCCAAAGCAACGAAAAAGCGACTGAGATACAAAGGCTATGTCCGAGAATCACCGTATTCTCTGATGTGAGGTGCCGAAGAGAGCTTTCCTGTAGAGTCATATGGTCGCTTTTTAGTCGCCAGACCTCGTTAATTTTTCCTATCTCTTGCATATCGCTCTAATTACATTGTAAAACACTTTGACGGCTAGAGTAAATCTACTTCAATCTTAGACGAATATATTTTTATTGATTACAGTTTTATTCTACACACATATACATACTCCCTGTTTGTACTTGACATAAAACGTCTAGGAATTAAACTGCGCATCGTTGGAAATACGACGGCGTTGGGCTATAAAGGTAACTAGTATTTTCGGGTCAACCTATCTGCCTTTCGGTAGGGAAAAGTTACTTCCGCTCAGACGAAAGCTATTTTTTCCTTGCTGAACTTTCCTTATTATATGCACGAACTGGTGCGCTTGCATTGTAGTTGGGGATGTCTCGACACAATATAGAAACAGAGACTCTCATTTGACACTTTCATGATAGAGTATGTAAAACAAATTAACGATAGACTATATCCATATCTACTACTTTCAAGTATATTCTACCGGATAATGATACTTCCGCCTATTGCTTACTTGTAAGTATTATTCGGAAATGGACCATTTTTGCAAGACTATTTGAGAATAAATTTGGTGTAAAAACGAGCGGTCCAGTCATTTTTCCATGAAAATGAAATTCTTATCCATAACTACAGTAATATACCGGATCTTTGTTTATTTGACGTTGGTTATCGATTTACGTTCTCAGAACACTTCCTTTGTGCATAATATCACGACAAGATATCTTTGTATAAATACATGCTATGATTAATTTGTGACATATTTTATGTTGCAATGGATTTGAGGGAAGGAAACTTGCTCTTTATGATTATGTCTTGGTCAAGCTTATAATTTGTGTGTTGGCGTTATTTACAATATTAACTCACATCGCGCAATCCTCCAGATGTCTGAAGGAAGTATTTCCAAGGGATTTTGATATTTCTAACCGAAAATAAATCTGCTGGAAATATTTTGTTTTATGCTACTGTGAAAAATGAGCGTAGGCAGTATTAGTCTATAAAATAAACGCCAATTTCGATCAAACCAAAGTTGCAGAATAAGTGTCCGAATCAGATTCAAAGTTTTTTTGTGTGACAAAATTGTCGTACAACATTAATACGACAAGCTCTACTTTCTACGCAATGGCCGGTAACGTTTGAATAACATTTTAATGTCGAGAAGTTCCTTACCATCAACTAACAATAACATTTGCATCAGTTTGTAATATTTACTCCACAAAGTATTACAAATTATAAGAACTCTGTATGAAACAGTAGTGCTGTAAATTGTTTTTCCGCTTTACATGACTTACCTTTCAGTATCAATTGACCTATTATTACATTGAAAGTAATTCGTTTATTTTCATCATTGTGATTCTCACCTTGTAGACAAAGCTCACTTTATCTTACTAATATGAATAGTCGATTACCAGCTGAAACAGTTTTGGAGGACTACGGCAGTCTACTGTGTTGGGATACTGACACCGGTGCTTAATGGAAGATTTAATTCGAGTTTAAATAAGATCGAATGATGAGACAGTATACTGTATAGTTTATATTCTAGATTATGTTATTTGTTTGTTTTTTTCTTTTCAGTAACACACACCATAGCAAGTAGTCTAGTAGCCTTCGTTTGCAGCTCGTTAGTATCCACGGCGCCCATCGAGACGTTCAGATGGATGAACCCATGTGGGGGAGGTAACCCTCCTTCTAGTTCAAATCTTTCCACCGACTCCCCATACGAAGTTAATCTGATTATATCTGATATCATCGCTATGTGTGAGATAGCCAGGCAACACGCCGCAAACCTGAAAATGAAAATAGTAAGTTATTCATTATATTTGGTTATTTCCATGATATCATTAAGTTTATCAATGCAAAACATGTATATGTGTAAATAACATTGGCGATGGAATGGGTGTTGTGTGTGAGAAATACTCTATAATAATATACACATGAACGATACGAATATACCGTTTACACTGTTTGGAAATTTGATTGTAAACTATTTTGTACATGCTGGTGTATATTAATTTCAAAATATTGGTCGTCCTATATTTTTTAAATATTTTATATCTATAATGATATCTTTCCACAGAGTTAATAAAGTGGAAGAAAATAAACCTCTAGACTCAAATTATGATAGATTTATAAGCCATGACCTGGTGACAAAGTTTACCAAGAAACCACCCCTGATATAAAACTTCATTCACGCAGTTTATCTTACAGCTAGGTCACGTACCATTGAGCTTTTCACTGACTGCCTCAACTGGTTTCATTCACTAGTCGCCAAGACCCATTCATAAATGAACAGAAATACTCATACTTAAACCCTGGCGTGGACACCCACCATGTACGGTTTAGATTCATTGAGGATTGAGCTAAACTTTCTGTTACTTTCACCACAAATCATGTGTGATCAACTGTCATTAATCTTTTCTAAACAGCTAACAGAACGACTCACGATGACAGAAGAATACGCCGAGATGATATTTAAAGACATACATTTGGAAGGGTTCCCCGATATAGCTGGATCAGAGAAAGATACGGTAGGCACTAATAATCTTTTTCGCAGAGAGAGTGGGTGATATATGTTGTTTTGCTGAATATTAAAGATAAAAGCTATCAAGCATGGTTCTGATCAGTATGCCTCCCTTCTGATTACAATAAGTTAAATTTCTTTTTAGTCAGTACGACTATGCTGAATGGAAGCGACAGTGTGTAGGCTCGAAACACCAACTATAAATGAGGCTAACGTATCGTCACTCGTCATTGATTTCGATTGTGTAGTTATGAATCGGGCGATCTCACTAAGATTTTTATATGTTTTCGTTGAAGGTTGCGGAGATATTTCTGCGAGATTACGAGAGACTGTCGCGGGCGGCAGTGTTCCTGGAGCAGTTGGCCTGGGATGAGAATGACCATCAATATGGTGAATATAAAAAGGACATCTCGAGGGTGGAAGAAGCCGTATATAGCACTCTGTGTTACTTGGAGAGCGGGATCTACGGACAAGGCATTGCGATAGAATCTTACGTTACTCGGGACGTCATGAAAGACGAATATAGGAACATCACGAACAAACCTACCCGGTTCATACGTGATTACATCATTTCAAGAGATGTCGAGAACTTAAAGGAATCTATGAAGACAGAATACGAGAACTTGAACGTGCATGAATAAAATGCGAATCGGTATCAGAGTATCAAAGGAGTTTTCTTCCGTCAAAATTGCGATAATTGTCCAAGGCTAGAAGCTGCAACCTGGGAAGATAACCATACCGCTTATGATTATATTTTGGTACCGATGTGGAAGGAGAAAAATGTTCCCATTTATATCCATATATGTCTTGCCGGCGTTACAACAAGGAAAGAAATTTCTTAGTTATTTTATTTGATTGAATTCGGACATTTTCCTCTCAGACATATTTTCCTATCACACTTATATTATTTTGTATTGTATTATGAAATACCATTAATTTTGAATCGACGCCACAAAGTGCCAGGAACGGAGGCCGATAAGATAAGATAATATATATTTTTTTTACGATAAAATCGGACAGATATTAGCATATACTCTCGTTGGAAATTTTCGTTTATTGTTTAATGTTTAAACCAACGACAGGCGATGGAAAGTAAGTCGAAGTCCATCCGGGATTGAAGCATATCAAAGCGGCACTTATCGAAGCGGCTCTTATCGGGAAGTTACAAGCATACTTTCCAAGTGTTTCCGCTGTGATGCCAAATCTTGAAATGAAATTTTCTCCGCAAAACCAGTTAAGTAGATTATATTAATCATCAATATATATTTCGAAATGTAACATTCAAGGAATGTTTAAGTATTTCCGAGGAAACACATGTAAATATATAACTATATTAGATATTTTTGCTTGCTTAATGCATATATATATATATAGGAAGCTGATACTGAGGGGCATTATGGTACGGTTATATACTCTTAACAATTCGACCACTAGCATATATGTATCATGTATTCTAATTATTGGACACAATATAGCCACTATTGAAAATGTATAGCATTTCCATTACCGTATAATATATTATGTACCAATTATTCATTGTATTCGTAATCAGAGTGTATTTATTCACCAATGTTGTTTTAATAAAAATCTCTGTGTATTTCGACATTTCAGACTTTTTTCGTCCTGTTTGTTTATATAATTATTTCTCCCAAACTTCATGAACTTTGCAGCCGACAGGAAACGGAAGTTATTTCCTTATTCCCTATTCCCGTTTCGATATTCTAACTCGCGCTATGTGAAAGTAGTAACCTTCATGAAAATCGATGTGTTTCTACAACCATTATGTCTTTCATAACACGAATGAAACCATGTTTTCTCCAATAAATTTTCTTTGCTCTGAATATAAATTTGAGAAGAATACTTCAAAATGTGTGCTATTAAGGACATTACTAAAGGGCCGTAGTAAAATCTGTGTACATTTCACAATATTTTGCTAGCCACTTTTAGAGTGCTCTAGATATCTTCCTAATACATTTATCTATCTTTCTGACCCATTTTTGGGTGTTTAAATTGGAGCTGTCATTCCCTCCCAGACAGCGCTAAATGGGTATTATCTGGATATTTTTAGCATTTACACCGACTCTATTTGTTTCTCCCAATCACACAGAAATCGAATATGTGCCACTTTTAGACTGGTCTACATATCTTCCTAATACATTTATCTATCTTTCGGACTAATGTTTGGGTGTTTAAATTGGAGCTGCCATACCCTCCCAGACAGCGCTAAATGGGTATTATCTCGATATTTTTATAATTTACACTTACTCTATTTGTTTCTCCCAATCACACAGAAATCGAATATGTGCCACTTTTAGACTGGTCTACATATCTTCCTAATACATTTATCTATCTTCCTGACCCATTTTTGGGTGTTTAAATTGGAGCTGCCATACCCTCCGAGACAGCGCTAAATGGGTATTATCTCGATATGATCAATTTACACCATCTGTATTTGTTGCTCCCAATCACCCAGAAATCGAATTTGTGCCACTTTTAGAGTGGTCTACCTATCTTCCTAATACATTTATCTATATTCCTGACCCATTTTTGGGTGTTTAAATTGAAGCTGCCATACCCTCCGAGACAGTGCTCAATGGGTATTATCTGGATATTTTAAACTTGACACCGACTCTATTTGTTGCTCCCAATCACCCAGAAATCGAATTTGTGCCACTTTTAGAGTGGTCTAGATAACTTTCTAATACATTTGTCTATCTTTCTGACTCATCTTGGGGTGTTTAAATTGGAGCTGCCATACCCTCCGAGACAGCGCTAAATGGGTATTATCTCGATATGATCAATTTACACCATCTGTATTTGTTGCTCTCAATCACCCAGAAATCGAATTTGTTCCACTTTTAGAGTGATCTACATATCTTCCTAATACATTTATCTATATTTCTGAGTCATTTTTGGGTGTTTAAATTGGAGCTGCCATACCCTCCGAGACTGCGCTAAATGGGTATTATCTGGATATTTTATACTTTACACTGACTCTATTTGTTGCTCCCAATCACCCAGAAATCGAATTTGTACCACTTTTAGAGTGGTCTACGTATCTTCCTAATACATTTATCTATCTTCCTGACCCATTTTTGGGTGTTTAAATTGGAGCTGCCATACCCTCCGAGACTGCGCTAAATGGGTATTATCTGGATATTTTATACTTTACACCGACTCTATTTGTTGCTCCCAATCACCCAGAAATCGAATTTGTGCCACTTTTAGAGTGGTCTAGATAACTTTCTAATACATTTGTCTATCTTTCTGACTCATCTTGGGGTGTTTAAATTGGAGCTGCCATACCCTCCGAGACAGCACTAAATGGGTATTATCTCGATATGATCAATTTACACCATCTGTATTTGTTGCTCCCAATCACCCAGAAATCGAATTTGTGCCACTTTTAGAGTGGTTAACATATCTTCCTATTACATTTATCTATCTTCCTGACCCATTTTTGGGTGTTTAAATTGGAGCTGCCATACCCTCCGAGACAGCGCTCAATGGGTATTATCTGGATATTTTAAACTTTCCACCGACTGTATTTGTTGCTCCCAATCACCCAGAAATCTAATTTGTGCCACTTTTAGAGTGGTCTAGATAACTTTCTAATACATTTGTTTATCTTTCTGACTCATCTTGGGGTGTTTAAATTGGAGCTGCCATACCCTCCGACACAGCGCTAAATGGGTATTATCTCGATATGATCAATTTACACCATCTGTATTTGTTGCTCTCAATCACCCAGAAATCGAATTTGTGCCACTTTTAGAGTGGTCTAAATATCTTTCTAATACATTTATCTATCTTCCTGACCCATTTTTGGGTGTTTAAATTGGAGCTGCCATACCCTCCGAGACAGCGCTAAATGGGTGTTATCTGGATATTTTATACTTTACACCGACTCTATTTGTTGCTCCTAATCACCCAGGAATCGAATTTGTGCCACTTTTAGAGTGGTCTAAATATCTTCCTAATACATTTATCTATCATCCTGACCCATTTTTCGGTGTTTAAATTGGAGCTGCCATACCCTCCGAGACTGCGCTAAATGGGTATTATCTGGATATTTCATACTTTACACCGACTGTATTGGTTGCACCCAATCACCCAGAAATCGAATTTGTGCCACTTTTAGAGTGGTCTAGATAACTTTCTAATACATTTGTCTATCTTTCTGACTCATCTTGGGGTGTTTAAATTGGAGCTGCCATACCCTCCGAGACAGCGCTAAATGGGTATTATCTCGATATGGTCAATTTATACCATCTGTATTTGTTGCTCCCAATCACCCAGAAATCGAATTTGTGCCACTTTTAGAGTGGTCTTAATATCTTCCTAATACATTTATCTATCTTCCTGACCCATGTTTGGGTGTTTAAATTGGAGCTGCCATACCCTCCGAGACAGCGCTAAATGGGTATTATCTGGATATTTTTATAATTTACACCGACTCTATTTGTTGCTCCCAATCACCCAGAAATCGAATTTGTGCCACTTTTAAAGTGGTCTACCTATCTTCCTAATACATTTATCTATATTCCTGACCCATTTTTGGGTGTTTAAATTGAAGCTGCCATACCCTCCGAGACAGTGCTCAATGGGTATTATCTGGATATTTTAAACTTGACACCGACTCTATTTGTTGCTCTCAATCACCCAGAAATCGAATTTGTGCCACTTTTAGAGTGGTCTAGATAACTTTCTAATACATTTGTCTATCTTTCTGACTCATCTTGGGGTGTTTAAATTGGAGCTGCCATACCCTCCGAGACAGCGCTAAATGGGTATTATCTCGATATGATCAATTTACACCATCTGTATTTGTTGCTCTCAATCACCCAGAAATCGAATTTGTGCCACTTTTAGAGTGATCTACATATCTTCCTAATACATTTATCTATATTTCTGAGTCATTTTTGGGTGTTTAAATTGGAGCTGCCATACCCTCCGAGACTGCGCTAAATGGGTATTATCTGGATATTTTATACTTTACACTGACTCTATTTGTTGCTCCCAATCACCCAGAAATCGAATTTGTGCCACTTTTAGAGTGGTCTACGTATCTTCCTAATACATTTATCTATCTTCCTGACCCATTTTTGGGTGTTTAAATTGGAACTGCCATACCCTCCGAGACTGCGCTAAATGGGTATTATCTGGATATTTTATACTTTACATCGACTCTATTTGTTGCTCCCAATCACCCAGAAATCGAATTTGTGCCACTTTTAGAGTGGTCTAGATAACTTTCTAATACATTTGTCTATCTTTCTGACTCATCTTGGGGTGTTTAAATTGGAGCTGCCATACCCTCCGAGACAGCACTAAATGGGTATTATCTCGATATGATCAATTTACACCATCTGTATTTGTTGCTCCCAATCACCCAGAAATCGAATTTGTGCCACTTTTAGAGTGGTTAACATATCTTCCTATTACATTTATCTATCTTCCTGACCCATTTTTGGGTGTTTAAATTGGAGCTGCCATACCCTCCGAGACAGCGCTCAATGGGTATTATCTGGATATTTTAAACTTTCCACCGACTGTATTTGTTGCTCTCAATCACCCAGAAATCGAATTTGTGCCACTTTTAGAGTGGTCTAGATAACTTTCTAATACATTTGTTTATCTTTCTGACTCATCTTGGGGTGTTTAAATTGGAGCTGCCATACCCTCCGAGACAGCGCTAAATGGGTATTATCTCGATATGATCAATTTACACCATCTGTATTTGTTGCTCTCAATCACCCAGAAATCGAATTTGTGCCACTTTTAGAGTGGTCTAAATATCTTTCTAATACATTTATCTATCTTCCTGACCCATTTTTGGGTGTTTAAATTGGAGCTGCCATACCCTCCGAGACAGCGCTAAATGGGTGTTATCTGGATATTTTATACTTTACATCGACTCTATTTGTTGCTCCTAATCACCCAGGAATCGAATTTGTGCCACTTTTAGAGTGGTCTAAATATCTTCCTAATACATTTATCTATCATCCTGACCCATTTTTCGGTGTTTAAATTGGAGCTGCCATACCCTCCGAGACTGCGCTAAATGGGTATTATCTGGATATTTTATACTTTACACCGACTGTATTGGTTGCACCCAATCACCCAGAAATCGAATTTGTGCCACTTTTAGAGTGGTCTAGATAACTTTCTAATACATTTGTCTATCTTTCTGACTCATCTTGGGGTGTTTAAATTGGAGCTGCCATACCCTCCGAGACAGCGCTAAATGGGTATTATCTCGATATGGTCAATTTATACCATCTGTATTTGTTGCTCCCAATCACCCAGAAATCGAATTTGTGCCACTTTTAGAGTGGTCTTAATATCTTCCTAATACATTTATCTATCTTCCTGACCCATTTTTGGGTGTTTAAATTGGAGCTGCCATACCCTCCGAGACAGCGCTAAATGGGTATTATCTGGATATTTTTATAATTTACACCGACTCTATTTGTTGCTCCCAATCACCCAGAAATCGAATTTGTGCCACTTTTAGAGTGGTCTACCTATCTTCCTAATACATTTATCTATATTCCTGACCCATTTTTGGGTGTTTAAATTGAAGCTGCCATACCTTCCGAGACAGTGCTCAATGGGTATTATCTGGATATTTTAAACTTGACACCGACTCTATTTGTTGCTCTCAATCACCCAGAAATCGAATTTGTGCCACTTTTAGAGTGGTCTAGATAACTTTCTAATACATTTGTCTATCTTTCTGACTCATCTTGGGGTGTTTAAATTGGAGCTGCCATACCCTCCGAGACAGCGCTAAATGGGTATTATCTCGATATGATCAATTTACACCATCTGTATTTGTTGCTCCCAATCACCCAGAAATCGAATTTGTGCCACTTTTAGAGTGGTTAACATATCTTCCTATTACATTTATCTATCTTCCTGACCCATTTTTGGGTGTTTAAATTGGAGCTGCCATACCCTCCGAGACAGCGCTCAATGGGTATTATCTGGATATTTTAAACTTTCCACCGACTGTATTTGTTGCTCCCAATCACCCAGAAATCTAATTTGTGCCACTTTTAGAGTGGTCTAGATAACTTTCTAATACATTTGTTTATCTTTCTGACTCATCTTGGGGTGTTTAAATTGGAGCTGCCATACCCTCCGACACAGCGCTAAATGGGTATTATCTCGATATGATCAATTTACACCATCTGTATTTGTTGCTCTCAATCACCCAGAAATCGAATTTGTGCCACTTTTAGAGTGGTCTAAATATCTTTCTAATACATTTATCTATCTTCCTGACCCATTTTTGGGTGTTTAAATTGGAGCTGCCATACCCTCCGAGACAGCGCTAAATGGGTGTTATCTGGATATTTTATACTTTACACCGACTCTATTTGTTGCTCCTAATCACCCAGGAATCGAATTTGTGCCACTTTTAGAGTGGTCTAAATATCTTCCTAATACATTTATCTATCATCCTGACCCATTTTTCGGTGTTTAAATTGGAGGTGCCATACCCTCCGAGACTGCGCTAAATGGGTATTATCTGGATATTTCATACTTTACACCGACTGTATTGGTTGCACCCAATCACCCAGAAATCGAATTTGTGCCACTTTTAGAGTGGTCTAGATAACTTTCTAATACATTTGTCTATCTTTCTGACTCATCTTGGGGTGTTTAAATTGGAGCTGCCATACCCTCCGAGACAGCGCTAAATGGGTATTATCTCGATATGGTCAATTTATACCATCTGTATTTGTTGCTCCCAATCACCCAGAAATCGAATTTGTGCCACTTTGAGAGTGGTCTACCTATCTTCCTAATACATTTATCTATCTTTCTGTTCCATTTTTGGGTGTTTAAATTGGAGCTGCCATACCCGCCGAGACAGCGCTAAATGGGTATTATCTGAATATGGTCAATTTACACCATCTGTATTTGTTGCTCCCAATCACCCAGAAATCGAATTTGTGCCACTTTTAGGGTGGTCCTAATATCTTTCTAATACATTTATCTATCTTTCTGTCCCATTTTTGGGTGTTTAAATTGGAGCTGCCATATCCGCCGAGACAGCGCTAAATGGGTATTATATGGATATGCTCAATTTACACCATCTGTATTTGCTGCTCTCAATCACACAGAAATCGAATTTGTGCCACTTTTAGAGTGGTCTACATATCTTCCTAATACATTTATCTATATTTCTGTCCCATTTTGGGGTGTTTAAATTGGAGCTGCCATACCCGCCGAGACAACGCTAAATGGGTATTATCTGGATATGGTCAATTTACACCATCTGTATTTGTTGCTCCCAATCACCCAGAAATCGAATTTGTGCCACTTTTAGGGTGATCTTAATATCTTCCTAATACATTTATCTATCTTCCTGACCCATTTTTGGATGTTTAAATTGGGCTGCCATACCCTCCGAGACAGCGCTCAATGGGTATTATCTGGATATTTTAAACTTTACATCGACTGTATCTGTTGCTCTCAATCACACAGAAATCGAATTTGTGCCACTTTTAGAGTGGTCTAAATATCTTAATACATTTATCTATCTTCCTGACCCATTTTGGGGTGTTTGAATTGGAGCTGCCATACCCTCCGAGACAGCGTTAAATGGGTATTATCTGGATATTTTATACTTTACATCGACTGTATTTGTTGCTCCCAATCACCCAGAAATCGAATTTGTGTCAATTTTAGACTGGTCTAGATATCTTCCTAATACATTTATCTATCTTTCTGACTCATTTTTGGGTGTTTAAATTGGAGCTGCCGTGCCCTCCGAGACAGCGCTAAATGAGTATTATCTCGATATGATCAATTTACACCATCTGTATTTGTTGCTCTCAATCACCCAGAAATCGAATTTGTGCCACTTTTAGAGTGGTCTTAATATTTTCCTAATACATTTATCTATCTTCGTGACCCATTTTTGGGTGTTTAAATTGGAGCTGCCAAACCCTCCGAGACTGTGCTAAATGGGTATTATCTGGATATTTTATACTTTACACCGACTCTATTTGTTGCTCCCAATCACCCAGAAATCGAATTTGTGCCACTTTTAGAGTGATCCACATATCTTTCTAATACATTTATCTATCTTCCTGACCCATTTTTGGGTGTTTAAATTGGAGCTGCCATACCCTCCGAGACTGCGCTAAATGGGTGTTATCGATTTCTGGGTGATTGGGGACAATAAATACAGTCGGTGTAAAGTACAAAATCTGCAGATACTACCCATTTAGTGCTGTCTCGCAGGGTTTGGCAGCTCCAATTTAAACACTCAAGAATGTGTTAGGAAGATAGATAAATGTATTAGGAAGATAGGTAGACCACTCTAAAAGTGGCACAAATTCGATTTCTGGGTGATTGGGAGAAACAAATAGAGTCGGCGTAAATTATAAACATATTGAGATAATACCCATTTAGCCCTGTCTCGGAAGGTATGCTAGCTCCAATTTAAATACCCAAAAATGGGCCAGGAAGATAGATAAATGTATTAGAAAGATATTGAGACCACTCTAAAAGTGGCACAAATTAGATTTCTGGGTGATTGGGAGCAACAAATACAGTCGGTGTAAAGTATAAAATATCCAGATAATACCCATTGAGCGCTGTTTCGGAGGGTTTGGCAGCTCCAATTTAAACACTCAAGAATGTGTTAGGAAGATAGATAAATGTATTAGGAAGATAGGTAGACCACTCTAAAAGTGGCACAAATTCGATTTCTGGGTGATTGGGAGAAACAAATAGAGTCGGCGTAAATTATAAACATATTGAGATAATACCCATTTAGCCCTGTCTCGGAAGGTATGGTAGCTCCAATTTAAATACCCAAAAATGGCCCAGGAAGATAGATAAATGTATTAGAAAGATATTGAGACCACTCTAAAAGTGGCACAAATTAGATTTCTGGGTGATTGGGAGCAACAAATACAGTCGGTGTAAAGTATAAAATATCCAGATAATACCCATTTAGCGCTGCCTCGGAGGGTATGGCAGCTCCCATATAAACACCCAAAATTGGGTCAAGAAGATAGATAAATGTATTAGGAAGATATGTAGACCAGTAGAAGAGTGGCACAAATTCGATTTTTGGGTGATTGGGAGAAACAAATAGAGTTGGTGTAAATGCTAAAAATATCCAGATAATACCCATTTAGCGCTGTATGGGAGGGTATGGCAGCTTCAAGTTAAACACCCCAAAACGGGCCAGAAATATAGATAAATGTATTAGGAAGTTATCTAGTTCAGTCTAAAAGTGGCACAAATTCGATTTCTGGGTGATTGGGAGCAACAAATTCAGATGGTGTAAATTGACCATATCGAGATAATACCAATTTAGCACTGACTCGTAGGGTATGGCAGCTCCAATTTAAACACCCAAAATGTTTTTAGGAAGATAGACAAATGTATTAGAAAGATATGTAGATCAGCCTAAAAGTGGCACAAATTCGATTTCTGGGTGATTGGGAGCAACAAATAGAGTCGGTGTAAAGTATAAAATATCCAGATAATACACATTTAGCGCAATCTCGGAGGGTAAGGCAGCTCCAATTTAAACATCCAAAAATGGGTTAGGAAGATAGATAGATGTATTAGGAAGATGTGTAGACCACTCTAAAAGTGGCAGAAATTCGATTTCTGGGTGATTGGGAGCAACAAATACAGTCAGCGTAAAGTATAAAATATCCAGATAATACCCATTTAGCGCTGTGTCGGAGGGTATGGCAGCTCCAATTTAAACACCCAAAAATGGGCCAGAAAGATAGAGAAATGTATTAGGAAGATATGTAGACCACTCTAAAAGTGGCACAAATTCGATTTTTGGGTTATTGCGAGCAACAAATAAAGTCGGTGTAAATTATAAAAATATCGAGATAATACCCATTTAGCGCTGTCTCGGAAGGTATGGCAGCTCCAATTTAAACACCCAAAAATGGGTCAGGAAGATAGATCAATGTATTAGAAAGATATTGAGACCACTCTAAAAGTGGCACAAATTCGATTTCTGGGTGATTGGAAGCAACAAATACAGAGGGTGTAAATTATAAAACTATCCAGATAATTCCCATTTAGCGCTGTCTCGTAGGGTATGGCAGCTCCAATTTAAACACCCAAAAATCAGCCAGAAAGATAGGTAAATGTAGTAGGAAGATATGTAGACCACTCTAAAAGTGACACAAGTTCGATTTCAGGGTGATTGGGAGCAACTAATACAGTGGGTGTAAATTATAAAACTATCCACATAATACCCATTTAGCGCTGTCTGGGAGGGTATGGCAGCTCCAATTTAAACACCCGAAAATTAGTCCGAAAGATAGATAAATGTATTAGGAAGATACGTAGACCAATCTAAAAGTGGCACAAATTCGATTTCTGGGTGATTGGGAGGAACAAATACAGTCGGTGTAAAGTTTAAAATATCCAGATAATACCCATTGAGCGCTGTCTCGGAGGGTATGGCAGCTCCAATTTAAACACCCCAAAATGAGGAAGATAGATAAATGTATTAGGAAGATATAAAGACCACTCTAAAAGTGGCACAAATTCGATTTTTGGGTGATTGGGAGCAACAAATACAGATAGCGTAAATTGACCATCCATTTAGGGCTGTCTCGGAGGGTATGGCAGCTCCAATTTAAACACCCAAAAATGAGTGAGAAAGATAGATAAATGTATTAGGAAGATATGTAGACCACTCTAAAAGTGGCACAAATTCGATTTCTGGGTGATTGTGAGCAACAAATACAGTCGGTGTAAAGTGTAAAATATTCCGATAATACCCATTTAGCGCTGTCTCGGAGGGTATGGCAGCTCCAATTTAAACACCCAAAAATGGGTCAGGAAGATAGATAAATGTATTAGGAAGATATATAGACTACCCTAAAAGTGGCACAAATTCGATTTCTGGGTGATTGGGAGCAACAAATACAGTCGGTGTAAAGTTTAAAATATCCAGATAATGCCCATTGAGCGCTGTCTCGTAGGGTATGGCAGCTCCAATTTAAACACCCCAAAATGGGTCAGGAAGATAGATAAATGTTTTAGGAAGATATTAAGACCACTCTAAAAGTGGCACATATTCGATTTCTGAGTGATTGGGAGCAACAAATACAGATAGTGTAAATTGACCATATCGAGATAATACCCATTTAGCGCTGTCTGGGAGGGTATGGCAGCTCCAATTTAAACACCCAACAATTAGTCCGAAAGATAGATAAATGTATTAAGAAGATATGTAGACCAGTCTAAAAGTGGCACAAATTCGATGTCTGTGTGATTGGGAGATACAAATAGAATCGGTGCAAATGCTAAAAATAGCCAGATAATACCCATTTAGCGCTGTCTGGGAGGGTATGGCAGCTCCAATTTAAACACCGAAAATGGGTTAGAAAGATAGATAAATGTATTAGGAAGATATCTAGACCACTCTAAAAGTGGCTAGCAAAATATTGTGAAATGTACACAGATTTTACTACGACCCTTTAGAAATGTCCTTAATAGCACACATTTTGAAGTATTCTTCTCAAATTTATATTCACAGCAAAGAAAATTTATTGGAGAAAACATGGTTTCATTCGTGCTATGAAAGACATAATGGTTGTCGAAATACATCGATTTTCATGAAGGTTACTACTTTCACATAGCGCGAGTTAGAATATCGAAACGGGAATAGGGAATAAGGAAATAACTTCCGTTTCCTAAAGTCTTCAAAAGAAATCTTACTTAAAAATCATACTCCTACAACAGTGTTTGGCATTTAAATTATCAAAGAGAACCCGGAGAAGAATCAAGACAGTTGTTTCGCAATCTGTAATTTTAATCTGATCGGAAAGCGTATCAGGGTATTTTATCTGTTTTTCGGGTCTTGAGAAGGTTTTCAGACAAGTTTCCAGGAGGTTTCGAAAATTATTGTCATTTGTATTTTAGCAAGAGGTAGCGTAATCCTTAAACATTCAAAATAAATGACAACATTTTGAAGTCACAAGGTTATATTTGCAAAATTTGGGATTTAGTACGGTCTACTGTAGGCCTATTAGCTTAACCCTACTTACCTTATCGGAATTCCATGAAAAATGCCTGCATTTTCGGGTGAACAGGTAATGGTGACAGGTTTGACCTATATCTAACAGGACAGCGACTGTTAGTGGGTTAAGGATAATAAAACTTCGACCTACATAAATCTATCCCTTTCAGCTATGTTTTAATAGAAGGAAAAACTCTCTAGTGTTTAATAAGCGGGGTCTTAAGGATTTGTGTCATATCGATAATATGGGGCAAACTCATAGTATATGTGGTTCTATGCCACATCATTAAATTATTAATATTGCTACTGGAATTCTTTTAATCAGTTTTGCGCTGGTGATGTTTTGTCAAGTTTCAAATTCCCTTACGAAAAGCGTATTTGGCCTAGATTTGATTTTTTTCTCAGTTTTGGGGAGGAAAAAGCAAAGACACTGTAAAAAGCTGCTCTGTTCATAGACCGTTTATTAACATTCTAAGATGACGAAGAAGTATTGTTTAAAAAAGAATAAACTCACAGCCATTAAAACTTGAGCGATGAGCCATACCCATTTCCCATTGACGTAGAGATAACTGACTATCATGTTATAATATATTTGTCATACATATCGGATGGAAATTCATTTTGCAGTTATGGCACAATAATGTTCTGACATATAAGCTACAAGAAGAACAGTGCGATAGTTGTGTGGGCAGTGGTATTCTTCAAAACACCAAAAGTTTCCATATTAAAATCATCGTCATTCCGTACACCGGTCAGCGTTTTAATTTATACCCACATAGATTTCTTACAAATGGTGCACGCTTAGTTTACACATGCTACCTATTTGGTGATGTTCTCATTCAGAACAAAGGAAGCTTTAATTTTTAAATGTACACAATGCTTTGTTAGTCTGCTACGATATATGCTTGTAAACATAGTCTTTATTACGCTTACGCCATCAGCATAATATAATACTCCGCAGATATTAGAATCCTCCAAATTTCCTCGCCCGACAATCGAAATTCTATCTACTATTTGTTGTTTTCACGATTGAGCGCAATCCAGTGGTGTTCTCACTCTCAGTGGCTAAGTGTGTTAGTGAGTTATTCATTTTAAGATAATCCAATTTTTACTAATGACTTGTTCATTCTAGAAGCTCCACCACTATACTCTGTACACAATGTTTCTTTGGGTGCAAGTGTACAATTTATCTTTCTGATGTTGGAACAATATCAATAATGACGAGATATTAGCAATAAATCGTAGAAATGATAAGAGCCATGAAGTATTAATGCAGTCGTTTAATCAAAGTGAACACAAATCCTGAATAATAAGTACGTGTCCTTACAGATGTTACCCGAAGGTGGTATGAGAGGTTATTGCAATTTAAGACCGGAATTAGGCATGGTGACGACATATCAGACGAACAGAGACCGTTACCGATTTTTTGCGTCGTGCTGCTGCCCATCTTCGCATTTCCAAGTCGAACACTACACGTATTGCCTTGGCTGAACATAACACATTATCTCATCAGAATACGGGTTTGGTGATGCCATAGCTTCAAAAATATTCCGTGGTCCATATCAGGAGAAGTGCAATGTATGACGACTTTAAAATTCAAATTTGATTGGCTATTCGAAAGAAATTAACATCAATACAACCACCACTTGCCATATTTGGAAATCACACAAACATACATCGAAGAAAATGGTGTTGGCAAGCCCCTATTTTGATTGGCTATATGATATCACGTGCGTTTTCCTGTTTGAACAATTCACTCTATTCATTAGGTCAAGGTAAATGACGGAACGTTAGTGTAGGATTTAACTTGAAATGTGAAGATGACTGCTGCCATGCCTCTTGAAGATTGGAAGGACGATTAGACGCATTACCAGAGAAGTTCCCGGTGATGGAAGACCGTAGTAGAGTAAACAGACGCAACGTGTTATCTTCTTTCCATTTGATAATCACCTACATGTAATTACACGAATCTATCCATCTGCGATATCCATCTGCACTTGTTTGTTGTCAATTGTGATGTCAATTACTCAAGCTTGTATGAACACATAGGCTACATATTATTCTGTCATTCCGTGGAATCTTGATTTCCTGACATAAATAAGAGTCTTCTGTGAAGTCATGTGGCTCTGTCAGTATGTCGGCATCTCTTCCCACTTCCCTTATATGTGTTGTAATTTTTACCTGTATATGGCGAGATTCTGCTGGTGGACGTTTCGTCCCCGAGGCCCGCCCCCTGTACAGACCTTTTGGACTTTGATATATGTTGGCATTTGTGGGAAGTTGATGCTGGGTCGACATCGGGCCTTACAGACTAGTCTTTTGTGTTAAATGCCGTCATTTTCATCCGACGACGATACAGCTCACCAATCCCCAGTGTACGAGTTGTCACAGCGAAACAGCTCACCAATTGCCAATATTGGTTGTCAGAGCATTTCCATCATAGCTCTCTAGATTTGTATCTAATACCGCTTATTCCGGTACTAGGGGCCGTGTGGTCATATCATCCAAGTTGCCTCATGAACAGATACAATAAAAGCGTACCTGAGATACAACACATATCATGAATCTTTAGATTCTTGGTATGTGCTTTAGAATAGGTTAACCGGAAGACTTTTCTGTGAAGTCATGTGGCTCTGTCAGTATGTCGGCACCTCTTCCCACTTCCCTTATATGTGTTGTAATTGTAATAAAGAGACTAAACATGTTGAGGATCCTGTTTTGTTCTCAATTCTTAGCTTGTACATGTAGGATGTCCAATAATGGCAATGACCGCGTTAACCAAGATCGACTCGGATATTTCTATAACAAAGGTGGTATGTTCTGCATTACCCCGAAGTAGCCTTTGGTTAACGTAATTCTTATTTTTGAACAGGATAGAAATATGTAGCCTATACTCACTGATACACGTTTGGGTGATTTCTGCGTTAAAATAAGTCAACAAAGAAGTGCGGAATGGCGGATTTGTATACTGGTTCAAGGTGTATGTATAGTGCTCATACACACCTCGGCTGACATTACTATTTCATATAGATATTTGGTGATTGATATGTCAAATTGTTTATAAGATACCTATGTATACATTGTGTAGGATAATATTGATAAGATGATATTTATTTTATTTTTGACTAGTATTATACAAAGTTGCTATCCATAATATTTCTTTTATTTACTAGTTTCCAATTTCTAAAATGCCGATCAAAGAACTAGTTTAGTTTTTGTTGCCGCGTGGAGATTCCACCATATATGTTTGAGTGAGACCCATCTAAAACCATTTTAATACGGATACCGTATTTCCGACCATTTCTCTAACGCCTTCTCAATTTTAATTTTCAGTTTATGTTAGTGGAATACATGTAAACTTTGAGCTTTTCACACCAGGGATACCAAATTACAAGCGTCTATTCCGTCATTCATAATTCAGCCGTCGTCCATTAAAGAATATCCGCCTTAATCCAAAGACCTAATCCATATCCCATATAACAGTATTAGCACCAAATTCAAAAAGGCAATCATAGTATACATACACATAGACTAGTTTCCTGCAATAGAGAAGCGGTCAACAATTTTTAATGATGCCGACAAGACATCATGATGTTCCAAAAATATAAAATCCGTATCGCTCATCAGTATTCTTAATCCATAATAATCGTTGCAAAGTCGTCATCTGGAGAATGATGTATCTCAGTCACGCTTTGATTGTGACTGTTCATATGAGCACCATGAGGATCTTGAAGTACATGGGTTCATACCGCCCCTAGCCCCGGGTTAAGCGGAATTACACACAGGTTAGATCTTGCACGCTACGTTCGTATTTTGCTATCAGCATGCGATATGTATCGCCAAATTTGAGAAACTTTGAGTGGAGGTGCTTGGTGGAATAGCCCTGTTTTTATAAGTTTCTGCAACAATGTTTTGCGACGTTGATTAAAATCGTCACATTTAACACCGGATCTAGCAAACGCTACTAGGCGAGATATGTATACGCCATATGCAGGTCCCACTGAAATATTACTGTTCAGAAAGGGATAGATACGATGTCGAAATTGTAATCATCTCTTTTGTCATAAAGTCGACGAGAGAGAATGCCCGCTTCATTTTTATAGAGATATATATCTAAATATGATGTGCCTGTAGAACTATCTGTAGTTTCCTTCAAATCCAGTGAAGGCGGATATATGTCCTTCACTGTGTCATCTATATAGCGATTATCCACAGCGAGAAGATCGTCTATATAGCGTTTGGTGAATGAGAAGGAACGAGCTTTGAATGGATCGGTTAAAGAAAGCGCCTGCATATAGTCATATTCATAAGAGAACAGATACATGTCAGCCAACAGGGGTGCACGATTAGTACCCATTGGAATACCTATATGCTGCTGATATATTGTGTTGCCGAATTTCACATAGATATTTTAAATGAAAAATTCTCTAACAACTCTATAAACAAAGAAAAATTCCACGAATGATATCTCTTGTATGTAGTAGAGCTAAAGAATGCTTTATGGCTTCCGACATTAATATATCTACGATCAGTTTTCTTGAACACAGATATTAATGAAATTAGACGGTCAATAATGTTCTGATAGAGATTGTGGTATAGAGAGTCGAGAAATCCCATGTGGATACATGTATGTACGGTATGTGACCTTTAGCATCAATTTCTTCAGTAAGACATTTTGAGTTTTTCAATAGTCACATACATTCAACGCCAGAGTTCTTAGAAATACTGGCGCAATACCTTTCCCAAAATGCTTTTACGCATTGAATGGTACGCATTGAAACGACTAGAATGGTCAAGAGTCACCGTTCACTGTTCCGTGTTTCATTTCATATCTTTATTTTCAACCACTTAGAGTTTCGAACACCTGTATTAGATAGATGTTACTGTCATCGTGAATACTTTCGATATTAATATCGCTTTTAATGCGGAGATGAAACTGCGAATACTAAAGATTGATACTCATGGAATCTACTTTCTTTATCTCAAAAGTGACATTTTCAGCAAACAGAATTGTCAATTCATAGTCAAGGTGATTTTAATTAAAATTAGGGAAGGAATAAATAGAAGAAACAGAACTCTCTACTTAGGACATTACTATTTTTTTTAGCTTAGCGGAGGAAATCTCAGAGTATTATTTTTGAATTAAAATAAGGGAAGGAATAAATTGAAGAAACAGAACCTGCTTCTTAAGGCATTGCTTGCTACTTTTTTCTTTAGCTTAGCGGTGGAAATCTCAGGGTATTATATGCTGATGATACAATGGATTGATTCACAAGTGCAAACGGTCAAGTATGTAAGTATTGAGAACAGGTAAGTTCACTTTTATATTGTCACGTCTGAAGACAGCTAAAAATAGCATTACGTACCAGGAATGTATGAATGAAATCTGGATAACGTTAACCTACTTCTCACGGGCTTGAGGCTATACAGTTGTGGATTAAATATAGTACAAACGTGACCTACATACAAATACTATCCTGCGGAAGAAATACAACATCTTGTGAATGACATCTTCGTTACACCAAACCAATTTCTTCGTTCCCACTTCGAATTTGCCATGGTCGAAAGAGCTGCCATTATTGTTCAAAATCAGGGATGTCAGTTTCGTCTTACGAAGCAATCAAACACAGCACACGCGTCCTATGTAGGCTGACGTAATGACAATGCCAGCCAAACGCTGACGCCGTCTCAGAGCAGGTTTCGGAAAGATCATAGATATTACGTCATGCATATTCATGAGGCTACAGGCTGTATTTGAACAGTAATGACAGCCCGTCCGACTAATGATTCCTGAACCATTTTTTGCTGATTTTTATCCATGCCCCTACATAAAGAGCTATATTTACCATATTTACCATATGTTCGTAGTAGGAAATGCTTGCGAAGGTGGCTAAAATGTATCGGAATTATATGGTAACTGATTGTAACAACGTACATTTTGCATTCATTTGAGTCCATATTTACCAGCATAAATGTATGCTAAATAATACTGAAGAATACAAATGATGGGGTTGACGCTAGAGTGTATTCAATTAAGACGCTGCAATCTTCTGAAGGCAATATTACCCAACAGCCGTGCATTAGTCGAAAAAGACGACGTTGCACATAACGTTATCGTTTGATGCATTATGACTTTAATCTTGCCTAAACGCTCGACCGTCCTTGTGGAACAGGTCTGGCTATAAGCACGTGATATTTAGTACGGAGGAAACATAATGATAAAGAGTCGCTATATCTGGGGACTGTTGTTTGTCAGCAGATTACAACGCGTTTGATGTTGATCATGGATTGAGTACCACAAACATCGCTTCACATAGGCAGTTAATGATGCCCTGTGAGTGTTCGGTTTCACGTATTCTTCAGAAAAGACTGGATCAGAGAATTTAAGAAAATTGTGACTGTATTATGGAAAATAATTTGTACTATTAATGGAAAAAGATTAATACAAGTGACCCTCAAGCTCTTGATAACGAAGTTGCCTTAGACACTACAGAACGTATTTTTGACAATAAGGATATACAATTCAGGCACACATAGGTAAAACATTTCAACGTTACATTTACAGACCACAACTGAGTTTTAACTAGGTAGGAATTTCGTCGAGACTGGGGTAAACGATAATATGAAATTGTGGTTAGAAATATAAAGGATTTTCTGCCAAGAAATCATATGACTGCATTGTAACTGAACACATCCGGCGACGTTTACCTCTCCGAATGTAAAATGCCAACAGAACAGTGTGTTAGGCCCGCCCCTGTACAGACCTTTTGGTCTTTGATATATGTTGGCATTTGTTGGAAGTTGATGCTGGGTCGACATCGGGCCTTACAGACTAGTCTTTTGTGTTACATGCCGTCATTTTCATCTGACGACGATACAGCTCACCAACCCCTAGTGTTCGAGTTGTCACAGCGAAACAGCTCACCAATTACCAATATACGAGTTGTCAGAGCATTTCCATCATAGCTCTCTCGATATGTATCTAATACCGCTTATTCCGGTGCTAGGGGCCGTGTGTTCATATCATCCAAGTTGCCACATGAACAGGTACAATAAAAGCGTACCTGTGATACAAGACATATCATGAATCGTTAGATTCTTGGTATGTGCTTTAGAACAGGTTAACCGGACGACTATACTGTGAAGTCATGTGACTGTCAGTATGTCGGCACCTCTTCTCACTTCCCTTATATGTGCTGCAATTTTTACCTGTATATGGCGAGATTCTGCTGGTGGACGTTTCGTCCCCGAGGCCCGCCCCCTGTACAGACCTTTTGGTCTTTGATATATGTTGGCATTTGTGGGAAGTTGATGCTGAGTCAACATCGGGCCTTACAGACTAGTCCTTTGTGTTAAATGCCGTCATTTTCATCTGACGACGACGCAGCTCACCAATCCCCAGTGTACGAGTTGTCACAGCGAAACAGCTCACCAATTACCAATATACGAGTTGACAGAGCATTTCTATCATAGCTCCCTCGTTTTGTATCTAATGCCGGTGCTAGGGGCCGTGTGGTCATATCATCCGAGTTGCCACATGAACAGGTGCAATGAAAGCGTTCCTGAGATACAAGACATATCACGAATCGTTAGATTATTAGTATGTGCTTTAGAACAGGCTAACCGAACGACTATACTGTGAAGTCATGTGACTCTCTCAGTATATCAGCTCCTCTTCCTACTTCCCTTATATGTGCTGCAATTTTTTCCTGTATATGGCGAGATTCTGCTGGTGGACGTTTCGTCCCCGAGGCCCGCCCCCTGTACGTACCTTTTAGTCTTTGATATATGTTGGCATTTGTGGGAAATTGATGCTGGGTCGACATCGGACGTTGCAGACTAGTCTTTTGTGTTAAATGCCGTCATTTTCATCTGACGACGATACAGCTCACCAATCCTCAGTGTACGAGTTGTCACAGCGAAACAGCTCACCAATTACCAATATACGAGTTTTTAGAGCATTTCCATCATAGCTCTCTCGATTTGTATCTAATACCGCTTATGCGGGTGCTAGAGGCCGTGTGGTCATATCATCCAAGTTGCCACATGAATAGGTACAATAAAAGCGTACCTGAGATACAAGACATATCACGAATCGTTAGATTCTTGGTATGTGCTTTCGAACAGGTTAACCGGAAGACTATACTGTGAAGTCATGTGACTGTCAGTATGTCGGCACCTCTTCCAACTTCCCTTATATGTGTTGTAATCACATTGCACTTCCTTTGGTCTTATGTTTTGTTTTGACTATTTTGACTATAATGATATTTAAATTGATTTCAGCGGTTATGAAAATTAAATCGAGGAGGGGTTGAGAAGCTCATGTTTAGTGTTTTAACAATTGAATTATTTAGACCGTTTCGGTCTTTACGTAATTTTGCTGAATGTGTTTATATATTATTATTATTATTATATATCTGCTTGAAATTTATCGAAAAAGATAGTGCCATGCGAATATCGATTTTCAAATTTGAACGTCTAACGTCTACATGGAAATTAACTGATAATTAGAGATTATTGTATACCCATTTCCACATCGACCCTGATATCAGCCCGAGACCCCGACATCAGACAGAGGGTCGAAGGGCCGATGACGATATGTAAATGGGTATATCATAATCTATTTATCACATATTTATAAATGAATTGTAGCATTGTAATTCACAAAACAAGTAGGCATAGATTGTATTTTTGCATAAAACTGTTTCATCGAAACTTGGATCCTCGATAAAATGCAGTCAATGTTGCGAAAATATCTTCGTCCCATTTTGATGACACACAGCACGTTAGATCGCGATATTTATTGTCACAAAAGGTAAAATTCAGGATTCATTATCGGTAGAATATGCACATTTCATAAAATTGAACAGGTAGCAAGACCCAGGTAAAAAGTACAGAAGTGCGCTCCGTCAGACTGCAGAGAGAATACGACGAGTTCCTCGAGGGGAAACCACTCCCGTGTGCAGTATCAGCCCAAGGGCGGATAATCGATGTCAGACCTGCGCGTTAGGGCAGAACAATCCATATCATGATACGGTGCGGTGTCATTCCATAGTATCAACGAGGCCATATACCCAGTATCATAGACAAATATGTGATCAATATTTTCAAAGAGACACGTATTTGGGTGACGCGGATGTGGTTATCGAAACAGAAACACAGCTACATCCCACAGGGGTTTATTGGAGGCTATGCATACCTGAACATTTTGTCTGTCCATGATTAAGTCTGTTAATATTCTTAACCAATTAGTAATATATCACCTATGCCAGCACGAATATCCTGTTCTTCCTCAGGCTGTTCAATATATCATCGTATAACTTAAGATAAAGAGAAAAATAAATCAAGTATATACATAAAGGAATCCCAGTCCGTAGGTAAACGAGACGTATTGTTATACTTTACATCTTTATACGATGCGCAAATTCTTGAAGTGCTACACAATTCTTCTATCTACATTCAATGAAGATTTTCTGTTGTTCTCAAGACTTTACGTGTCTGCTTTCTATGTAATCACATGTATATGGTATTCGCTGGAATTTGGTAGAAATGCTTATCACAATCATGTGAACAATCTTTTAACGTTCTAATACCTATTTCGCCAGTTATTTCAATATATGTCTTCTACGTTATGCATACTTCAGGGAACTACAGTCTCGGTAAAACTTTTCGTAAATACGTATATATTCTAAGCATTTCACAATCTCTCCATAGACGTATATGTAGCGAAACAAAGGAAGTAAAAATCCAGAAACCCGTCGGCAATTATCTTGTTCGCATACATAATCCTTGCTACATGTTACAATTTCTTCATCTTCTCTGATCAATTCTCATTGGTGCTGATGATAACCATCAATTAAGACTGTTAATTATCCTTTCTCTTTAATCACATTTAGTAGTTTCGTATCGCGCATTGTCAGTATAATACAAATAGAACAAAAAATGCTTGGAGTTTCCATTCATCTGATCAGTGGACATATTATCTTTCGAAAAGAACAGGAACATTACATTTGCAGTCGCAAAATTTGTTGAAGAGTTCACGGAAAAATAATACTAGTGATTATAAATTAAACATAGATAAATGTCTATCGTCAGAACCAAATCGTTGTTTCTTTTTTATTCGTTTGTTTGTTGCTTTCTTTGTTTAATTTTTTTCCGGATATATGTTTCCATATATATCATGAGTAGTGGTGGTAAATGATTGCAAGATATGGAGAATAACATCCCAGAATCAAATTTCAACAGATTTTTTTTCGAATCATTACCCAAAATGCCTAAAATGGTTGACTTGGATGTACCTGTACCTATAATTGCAGAGTTGCACTGGATATCATTTGATCACAGATGATCATTAATATTTGATCATAGATGATTAATATCATTTGATCACAGATGATCGATAAATAACATGGTGGTGAGACCAAGTGCTGAGTAATCTGACAAGACGGCACGTGACCCTACAGGACAACATCCTTACTGGAGCTGACTAAAAGTTGTCATTAGGACAACAGAAAATTATTGGATGTCAGGCTTTTGTTGTACTACCCTGAAAGGCGTGGTCATATTATTCCCTAGTCTAAGCTTGATTGGGATAGATAAAAGCGTATAGAGCTGTGATGATAACTCGTCGAACCTAGGGACCGTTTAAAATTGATCTTGAGGGGGGGGGGGGGGGGGGCCGGTGGAAATTCAGCTGATGACCCTAAGTTATGTGTGACCCCCCTCCTTTGGCTGGAAGGTTACCAGTGACCCCCCCTCACCTGATACCATATTTATCAATGACCCCCCCCCATCTCACCACAAACACACGCCCAATTCCAACGAATCCAGGTCATTTCCCCCAGTGGACATTTCCTCCAGCGGACATTCCCCCCATGGACATTTCCCCCGGTGGACATTTCCTTCAATGGACATTTCCCCCACCCTATACTTTTAGGTTATTTTGAACATAGTTTTTAAATAATTTGGCACATCATATATTTTATAGCACATTTTTAAACAATAAAATGGATCACATAGTGATAACATATAAATCATATACATATATATATTTTAACATTTTAAGAAAACATTATATCACATTGTGGTAAAATAAAAGATGTATTTTTTAACAATATTATTTTGTTATATTTTTTACCTCAGTTTTCACTTCAGTTCGGTTTTATTCTCATCAAATGGCTTCATGACACCGACCTACGAACAGTTAATGTTACGCTATATACCATGTATACATCTTTTATATTGTTTTAAAATGTGCTGACTGTATAATACTGATAGATACTGTGTATATGTATAATAACTTATCACTTTGTGACTCAATTATCGTAAAACATCTGGAAATCCTTATATCTTTATATACAGAAAAAACAAATTGCGTTATTACAAAATTATTTAAAAACCATGTTCAAAATAACCTAAAAATATAGGGTGGAAGAAATGTCCACTGGGGGAAATGTCCATTGGGGCAAATGCCCACTGGGGGAAATGTCCATGGGGGAAATGTCCGTACACCATTCCAACATAGCCAGGGGCACTAAATAATGCAGTGTGGAATTATATTAAGACCGATTGAAAACACGTTAATAACATGAAGAGCTATTCGTTGATAAAGTGATTCGCGGTATGGTATTATACATATGAAAAAGTGACAGGGAACGGGACACAGTTCTGCAGTACAACATTAAACTGTGAGAAGCTGGGAGATTACATTCTGTATGATGTATTTATTCGCATTCACCGGTTTGAGATAAAATTATGTCATACTGCATCATGATGACAGATAATACTACATACAACCGCTCAGGGAAACAATGAGGTTATGTTTGTTATACTGACACAGAGATAAACTTTATAAAAATTCGGACGAATCCGACATGATTAATTTCATGCATTCATCATGTCGGCTTCGCTACAAAAACCCTGCAAAAAATAGACGGTGTTTTATTATTATAAAACTATTAAAATTATTATATTTTATAATATTATCCTCATCATGACATTAACTACCGTCAGTACAACTTGTCTTGTAGTACGCCACAATTTATTTCTTCAACTTTGGGGCAGCATAAATTATTGAATGGTTTGTTTCAGTCTCAAAATGCAGGCTATATTCATTTAGCTAGTCAATGTCCACAATGTCCAGGCTGCACTGCACCTGGATGTGTTTAGATAAAGGATTTGCTAGATGCACTGTGTAGTAACTCAAATCTAGCTGGTATGAATAGGGGCCTAGCTTTTAATACATCTTGAGAAGAGTAAATATGATTATAAAGCCATTTACCGGTCTCATGTCCTACTACACTACAGGAGGTTTGTACAGAGATTAATGCTAACAGAACATAGGTCTATCTATGGTACTGTATGCTGTTTAGGCTTATGATAAACCATAGAGCCTACTGTTTTAGTAGGCTCCATGGATAAACAAAGCCGTGTTCTGATACATGTGTTTCCTGATCTAAAGTCCAGCCTGGTTCTTCGACCTAAAAACATGAAATTCATACAGAAGCTCAAGAAATCCTAGCTGAATAGCTGTCCATTTATCATCATCATTTATCAAGTTACTGATGACCCCCCCTCTACACACAGTCTAGTTACACATGACCCCCCCTTCGTAGGGCTCGAAGTTATTGGTGACCCCCCTCAAATTCCACCGCCCCCCCCCTCAGGATAAATTTTGAATGGTCCCCACCAAAGGGGAAACGTTGAGTTTCGCTCTTGATTCTTAAATCCCTCTTGATCCTTTGTGATGTCTTTGTGTAAAACTCGGCCTGTGAGGCCATATATATTCTTGTCAGCACGCAGACCTCTATTCCAGCACCATGCCATGTTATATCCTAATGTATCTTCTTGTCAGCACGTCGACCTTTATTCCAGCACCATGCCATGTTATATCCTAATGTATCTTCTTGTCAGCACGCCGACCTTTATTCCAGCACCATGCCATGTTATATCCTAATGTATCTTCTTGTCAGCACGCCGACCTTTATTCCAGCACCATGCCATGTTATATCCTAATGTATCTTCTTGTCAGCACGCCGACCTTTATTCCAGCACCATGCCATGTTATATCCTAATGTATCTTCTTGTCAGCACGCCGACCTTTATTCCGGCACCATGCCATGTTATATCCTAATGTATGTTCTTGTCAGCACGCCGACCCCTATTCCAGCACCATGCCATGTTATATCCTAATGTATCTTCTTGTCAGCACGCCGACCCCTATTCCGGCACCATGCCATGTTATATCCTAATGAAGTTGATAGGAATAACAATGCGTCACGGGATATCTTCCAATTTCGATACGATACGATACGATACGAATTTTATGACGATCAAAGTAAACGTACAGTGATCAAGGGGAAGTAACTCCCAACAATTTCAAACAGAGATAGAAACGAACCAGTAGAACGAACTAATGAGAGTCAAGATCCATAGCGGATAATGGACGTCCCTGATAAATTCATCTTAAGACCGTTTGTTACCGTTCACATACAAAATAAGTGCTGGTGACGCCCCCTAAATAAACTTCGTACTACTTGCAGTTCAACTTTAACAAGAGCATACCTCAAAACTCAAAACTCAATATTTTGACTGTCTTGTGTTTCATGTAAAACTTTGTAAACTGTTCGTTCGAATGAAGTTATCTAAATTGGAGCGATATGCAAGCGGTGAGAAAAAATGACGATGTCTAGCGAATAAAAAGCAACCATATGCAGGGGTCGAAACGTCCGCCTGTCCACCTGTCGTCGACAGGTAATATTTCCTTGTGACAGGTAGAGCAAAAAACTACCTGTCGCAAGTGACAGGTAAAAAAAAACTTCTACTAACTGTTTTATCAGTTCCCTAAATCATTACGATGTTCAAGAAATCAAGAAAACACCGAAATTCAACTAAAAAATAAACGTAATGTTTCGCCGACATTCGTTCTCCACTTTATTACGATATCTGTGTGAAGAACATCAAGGGAGGTAAGTTGTCCAAGCATGTGATCTCTAGGACTGTCGGGTCCCCTCGAACGCCCATTTATTGCTTATATATCTTGGGAAAATTGAGGGTTCCCGATATTGGTAGCTTGTTGTCTACGTCATCATTTCTTGTGTGTTTATGTCCGTGGCGAGAAGCACTGGAAGAGACCAGCAATCATATCTCTGGAAAAAAATTGACTTCTTTAACTTTTGAAATGGATGATCATTTCCTCAAACGGAATAATGTGGAGGAAACTAATAAATCGGGCGGCTTGCCGACCAGCCGTGACTATGCCACTGACACCGGCACTGGCTGATCAGCTGATTGAACTAGGACTGTCTGTCTCACATTGATGATTGACTGAGAGGGAACGGGATTTTCAGCTACATATCAAACAGAAGAAAATCGAAAATTCAACTCTAACAACTGGGTCAAATTTATGAAAAACCTGCTGAACCAACTGAAAGTATTCCACATTTGGGAAAATTTGGGGTGTCGCAACCTGAACAGAACACTTGAGTTTGTTAAATCCCAGCTTCAGAAATTTTTTATTGACCTCTGGAAAACAGAAATAAATAACGGCAGTAAACTTGAATTTTACAGTAGTATTAAAAGTAGATACACTGCAGAAACAAATATACTTGCCATTGCAAACCGAAAACACTGTGCTGCCATGGTACAATTGCGCATCAGTGCGCACAGGCTAAATGTTGAACGTGGTAGATACGCAAAAGATCCAGTAAATGCGAAACTATGTAATGTATGTGGGGTAATTGAGGATGAAAAACACTTTCTGTTATCCTGTCAAAAATTTAAAGCTGAGAGGGATGAATTAATGTGCACCCTAAAGCCATATATTCACACAAATGATGCAAACGAACTGTGTCAATTACTCATATCAAAAAATAATCTAGTGACTACCAAACATGTTGCAAAATACACATGTATGTTTCAGTAAATTGGTTTGATGGTCTCATTCTGTGCATTCTGCTATGGGTCATGGAATCTACCTGATGAGTTACCCTCCTTTTATTAGTCTCCAAAACATATATATATATGATAAAATAATAATAATTCTATATATTTTTTATATTCATATTTTAAATGCATGCCCTAAGTATTATTATTACATGTGTATGTGTGTTTTAGGTATGTGTGCAAGACTTTCTTTATTACATTTGTCTTTATATGTACCGTCCATGTTGTTTGTACAAATTCTTCTTGTAAAGCTCTGTCAAATATGTATGGTTCTTGTTTATGTCATACATACATGTATGGCTTGTTTTGTGTGTGTATTGTCTTCATTTACCATCAATGGTGTCTATGTGAATGTAATATAAATGTCTTGTCAAATATGTGTAAATTTCTGTCTTTCATGTGTATTGTCTACAAGTGTATTTTAAATTACAAGCGTCTAGTCCGTCATTCATAATCCAGCCGTCGTCCATTAGAGAATATCCGCGTCCATAATCCAAAGACCTATTCCATTTCCATATAACAGTATTAGCACCAAATTCAAAAAGACAAAAGTATACATAAACATAGGAACATAAACATAAACATAGGATACATGAACATAAATGTATGTTCATGTATCTGCTTTTTTAGCCCTATGGGCATAACAATAGCAATAAAATTATCTCTATCTATCGGAGACAATTTTTCTCTGAGAAGTGAAATTTTGCACATTCATCTGAACACGATTTGTGCATTTTTATCCGGAAGTATAGATAGATTTGTTGCTGACGCAAGTCTGTATCCAGGAATTTTTTGCAGGTTCCCATCTCATTCCTAATTCATTATTGAGGGCCCAATTTTCGTTAGTTAGCAAAGAGCCTGTGATCAGTCACAAAATAGAGGTTTATTATCATGAAATTCAATACTGGTACCCAGCTATGCAATCAGATTGATACTGATGCTCCCAAAAGCTTTTTCTATGAGTATTTCCTTCAGAAATCCTTTCAAATTGAACAAAAACAGCTTTGGGCGCCCATATGTTTTCGGAAACTAAATTGGCTCCAGATGCAACCCTATTATGTTTTCATATGGTAACAAGACAAAGACCAGCTGGGGGCAAGGAGTTGACCAATGTCATTGCAGAATTTTAAGATTTTAGATTTCCTTGAAATTACAGATCAGAATTTAATGTCAAACACAGAATACAGTAGGCCTACAGTCATGACAGTGTAGCTGCTGTAGAAAGTGGCACATGTACCAGTAATAAATAAACATTTATTTTGAATCACAAGTTCTTGTTTTTTTGATGATATGTAGTCGATCATTGCTCGTCTTTAGCCACACATGTATGTCAAAGTTCCATTGTTCAGGCTGGTGTTCTGAACAAATACAATGTTCAACACAAAACGTAAGCTTATCAAAGAAAGGTACATTCATGTACATTATATTTTACAGTGGGTGACAAAAAAATATTTTCGCAATCAGTTGATTGACAGCCTCTGAGATAGTTCATCATCATTACAGTTTTAACCATGGAAAAATGAATGACATGGTTTTGTTCAGGTTGTAATTTAATGTGACAGGTAGAAAATGATTCTACCTGTCACATGTGACAGGTGGAGATTTTCAAACATTTCGACCCCTGATATGACTCTACAGGAAAGCATCCATCGGTCCCTAACATTCAAACCCGATAATACGGTGGATTCTCGAACGTAACCTTACTATCTCAGCCGCGCTTTTCTTGCACCTGTTCATGTGGAGACTATGAAGTATTCACACGACCCCTAGCACCGGCTCAAGCGGAATTAGAAACGCTAGCTCGGGAGCTGTGATGACAGATCAGCTCAAAGAAGTCATCTGATTCTTACAGGGAACCAGGGGATCCTTACAAAAACCGCAATTAATATACCTTAGAAAGGATTAACACGGTAAACATTCAATATATTTGATTATATATGTACCCAATGTATTACTGATTGAAGTTATCCGCAGAAAAATTGACCCTTCACTATTTCGATATTCTGAAATTACAAGCGTCTGGTCCGTCATTCATAATTCAGCCGACGTCCATTAAAGAATATCCGCGTCCATAATCCAAAGACCTTTTTCATATTCCATACAACAGTATTAGCACGAAATTCAAAGAGACGATCATAGTATACATAAACATAGGCTAGTTCCCTGCAAGAGAGAAGCGGTCAACAGTTTACAATGATGCAGACAAGACATCGTGATGGTCCAAAAATATCAAATCCGTATCGCTGATCAGTATTCTTAATCCATATGATATTCGTTGTAAAGTCGTTATCAGAGAAAGCTGTATCTCAGTCACGCTTTAATTGTGCCTTTTCATATGAGCATCATGAGAATCTTGAAATACATGGGTTCATACGTCCCCTAGCTCCGGGTTAAGCGGAATTAGACACAAGTTACGAAACGTAACACCATAGATCTTGCACGCTACGCTCGTATTTTGCTATCAGCATGCGATATATATCGCCAAATTTGCGAAACTTTGAGTGAAGGCGCTTGGTGGTATAACCCTGTTTTATAACTTCCTGCAACAATGTTTTGTGACGTTGATTAAATTCGTCACATTTAACACAGGATCCAGCAAATGCTACTAGGCGAGATATGTATACGCTATATGCCAGTCCCACTGGAATATTACTGTCCAGAAAGGGATAGTTTACGATGTCGAAATTGTAGTCATCTCCTTTGTCATAAAGCCGACGAGAGAGATTCATTTTAATAGACATATAAGTCTAAATATGATGTGCCTGTAGGGCTATCTGTAGTTTCCTTCAAATCCAGTGAAGGTGGATGTATATCCTTCATCGCGTCATATATATATATATAGCGATTATCCACGACGAGAAGATCGTCTATATAGCGTTTGGTGAATGAGAAGGAACGGGCTTTGAATGGATCGTTTTTTTTGAAGCGCCTGCATGTGTTCATGAGAGAACAGATAAAGGTCAGCCAACATGGGTGCACATTTAGTATCCATTGGAATACCTATATGCTGTTGATATATTGTGTTGCCAAATTCCACATAGATATTTTTAACGAGAAATTATAAACAAAGAAACATCCCATGAATGATATATCTTGTATGCAGTAGATCTATAGAATGCTTTATGGCTTCCAACATTAAAATATCTACGATCAGTTTTCTTGAACACAGATACTATTAATGTACTTAGACGGTCAATAAGGTCCTGATGAGGGATTGTAGTATAACGAGTCGAGAAATCCCATGTGGATACATGTCTGTACGGTATGTGACCTTTGGCTTCAATTTCTTCCGTAAGACAAGTTCTTCCGTGATACTGATAAGCTCCACAATTGCATGATAAACGATTCGTGAAAACCAACAAAAGTAAAGGTAGACTGGACATCCAGTGTGCATTAGAAGTTTATCCGTCATAAAGCGGTTGATGACAGCTTTCTGCGAAACTCAAAACAATCCAGTTTTCCTTTTTAATTAATGCTCATGATCAATGCTCATGATCATTTGCCTATAAATGTCGGTTTTGTAGAGTATATCGGCCCTTATAAAACAAAACCGTGGTTTACCATACATGACCATAGGGTAAAGTTTGGTAATGTATGGCAAACCAGGGTTCTGTGTGGTAATGTATGGTAAATCCGAGGTAAAAGATTGTATGGTAAAGTTAACCGTGGTTTACCATACAACGAACCGTGGTGAACCATGGTATTCCAGGCTGAACCTTGAAAATCCTTGGTAATGTATGGTGAATCCATGGTAATAAATTGTATCGTCAATTTTACCATGGTTCACCATACAACGAACCGTGGTCAACTATGGTGTTCAATGGTAAACCGTGAAACTTCATTGTAATGTATGGAGAATCCGTGGTGAAGCATAATAGTAAATCAAACATCAGATGAACCGTGGTAATTCAGGTTATGTGCGGTAACAGATGGTTCACAGTACCTAGCCATTTAGTGTCTCATGTACCATGCATACATGTTTCTGACACAATTTGTATTTCTTTGAAATGTTCCCTAAAAGTTTATCTTTGTAGAAAACAACAGTTTCTTACAATAATAAAGTTTGATTTCATAACTTACTACTCAATATCACACAAAATTGCCAAACTATAGGTTTACATACATATTCCACTAAAATAATGGCTCACATACAATATATCCACACAGATATACCACTGATACAACGTAGGTTTTTTCCTACCATACATTGGCTGTAAAAACGTCCTGTTGAGTTCCCACCTTAATCGCACATGCTCGCGTTAGCAGCCAATGACACAGTTCGATAAGCCGTGAACATACTTCATATGTACCGGTACATCCGACTTAATCGTGGATAAAACAACATGGTGCCATGGCCATCAAATTAGCTTGCTGTTTCAAATGCACCTCAACAATGTAATGCACGTCGTGAGCCTGCATGCGATGTTCGTAAGTCTTGTTATATTCTCCGTTTCAGAACCACATCTATTCACTTTAATAAAATATATCATTTACACCTCTGCTTAGAGACTGTGATTGTCGTAGCAAGTTGTGCCCCGCCTAGCAACACCTAGGGCGATAGAAAGCTAAAATATACCCCGTTAAAATTGTCCCTCCACCACCAGAAAACACGTCCTTGCTCTTAGAGACCCAACCTTCGTCTGACAATACCAGTGCATGCACCGATGATTCCCGAAGTTCAAGCTTCGGGCCAAAAGCGATTTGAGTGGGTTCGGAGGGATTAGCCCGGATGATACAATCTCCTGGCATATCAGTGATCAACAGTTCCGAGCGTAAAGCTACCTCTGCAACACCCCTCCCCGTTCGCTTTTTGGCGAAGATGTTACTTCGCCCTGCTAGAACCCTTCCCTATCTCAGGCAACTGCCGTTCCAGCGCTGCCAACAATTACTAAAATACGAGACAGAGACGTGAATTCTCCATGTTATATCACATGTGTCAAAATGCGTAACTTGCAGTGTACAAAAGTACACTGCTCCCTAAAATCATCCAACTTCAATAAAATGGTAACCCCCCACTAGTTCAGTCTCATTACCAGACTATCTAATAAATTACACCCAAACCCACTAAAAATCTCACTCAAATGGTCAGCCTCATGGGACTGATCACTTTATTTCTCAAAAATATAATCCGCAGGCCAGCCTACCAGCTAAATGGTCGCAATAAATACAAACACAACACGAACCCCACGACTAGTATGGCAGGCCAGCCTACCAGCTACATGGGCGCACTAAACACCAGAACATCATACATTCCACGACTGGAACAAGCCTCTGAACGAATAGCTGTCCAGACTATAAATTGGACTCCCCATTCTCTCTCCCCTAATAATTTCAAGGTTCGTCTTCACCAGCGGCCAACACTTTCTAGTAGAGAGGGAACCCACAGGGACGAATGTACGAGGAGCCAGCAGTCTGTGTGCACTCAGACATGATGACCCAGCGCACACTCGCCCCAGCAAACGGCTACCTCACCAGAGAGAATATCTGTAGAGGAAGAACCAACCATAATTGCTACACCTCCACAGGTATCAAGCTCACACTCACAAAATCATTGAGCTCATAACTAGAAGAGAGTTGAGACTATTAATCGAATATTGACGCATGTATTCACTCCTCGAGTGGTGGCTATCCTAGCCCTTCGGATTCACGATAAATAATAACGCACGCGGCAAGATATCGGATAGACAATTCTCGAGAGCTTCATGGCGAAGACATGAGATGAAGAGTGACGTCTCCCTCAACCCCAGGTCTCCGACATAGCTACCCGTACTACATATTCTCTTACTATATCTCCTCCATGTCACTCCATATGTTAAACTTCACCTCACATAGACTTTCATGAACATACCACACAGCTTAACACACAGAAAAAAACACAAAGAACACACAGTTATAAAATCTCAACAGGAATCACTCAGAAATGTCATTAGCGCGTAGATCCACCGTACATAATCTGCATACATACAAATTCTCTGATCACACCAACTACCGAACCCAGGCCCGGTTCCCTCAGATAGAATACCTAGACACACTTAGTTCATCACAACCCATCAAATCCTCCCATAACTCACTACAAGTACAACGCCGCAGCGCAAATCACAATTTTCGAACAACATCCACCTCCCGAATACACACAAGAGTTTCTCCCACGTTACACGTGCGACGCCGCAGCACAAACCAGTCTTTTCCACACACTACACGTACAGCGCCACAACAGAAACCAGTGCTCAACACACACCGGAGTTCTCCACACACTACAGGTACAACGCCACAACGTAAGCCAGTATTCAACACACACCGGGGCTCTTTATACAGTACACATACAATGCCACAACATAAACCAGTGTTCGACGCACACCGAAGTTCACACGCTACACTATGCTTTACAACAAAACAGAAATTCAAAAGCTCAATTCCACAACGATTCAAATAAACATCTTGTACAACAAATCCAAATACAACTTATCCTCCACTGCAAACACATGATGGCACACATGGACATATCCCCACAAAGCTGTCACTGGCAGAACAAAATGGAGCCCACATTAAACAAATCACCACTCCATAAAAACTCAAACTGCAAAAAACCTTCCTCTCCCAAACAACCAGTACCCCATCTCCAAAATTCACTACACATCCATAGGCCAAGAGAAACCCACAGCGAAAATCTAGCACAAACAGTGGTACCTGCCTAACCAGCATTCCCATACTGTTCATTCCCAAAATGCTACCTGCCTACCCAGCATTCCCATACTGTTCATTCCCAAAATGGTACCTGCCTATCCAGCATTCTCATACTGTTCATTCTCCGAATTGGCAAAGTCAACCCCTGGAGACTCCTAAAATGGCTCAAGTGGACGGGTTTAGGGCACGAGTAACATAGTTGCGGTTGTCGGAAGGGCCGTCATGGCCAAGGGCGAGGGAACCTCTCATTTATTCTTTCCCTTACTGCCTACCAGCATCCGGAAAAGTTTCCCCCCCACTGAATCGACATTAAACGTGACTGTCTGAAAATCGAACTCTCTCAGATCATATCGTGATGCGCTGACATAAGTCAGGATTCTAGATTGGTGGACTAGCACCGTCACGCGGACACCACCCCCATCAAATTCTTCCACCATTTCATCCCCTTCCAATCCATCCCTATTTCCCTTACTGTAAGTTTCCCAGAATAACCCCCAACACTATCTTACTAAAAACATCAACATTAGTAGTTCAAACATAATCACCCAAAAACAAAACACAAAAACATCCAGCCTTGGACCCAAGACAAGACTTCACAAATGACAATCTATACAATCTATTGGGGACGAAGTCGTAACGGTCCACCAATCACGCACCAAAGTGGGAATACAACTCGTTGCGCATAACCTGGTGCTCCCGGAGAAGTGGCGGCCAGAATTTCTGGCAGCCAGGACGGCTGCTCCCCGGGAAACCGAGGATGCACACCACATATGGACCCCACCCCACCAGACCAGCCATCCTGTAGATCACAGAGCAATGCACAAGTTACAACAACTGGCCTGATGGCTAAGAGTGTCCCGGGGACCAGCGTCCGTTGTCATTTCTTTTTACCATCTAACCAAGGGCTGACACCTAGCGATTCAAAAATGTACTGCCTCAGTTAAAAGACAGTAGACGGACACTTGTAGCCACCGGACACCCCCCAGCCTCAACACCACACAGATTCCACCCCCACATGGCCAGCCATTCCGTAGACCGCAGATTGATGAACACTCAGAAATATTCATGGAATAATCCCGAACATCAACGAGAGGGTTGGTTCCAACAATTGCTGCCGTCGCCGGAACGTGTCGGTCCGGGGGAGTTAGGCCTGGGCCATAAGGGCCACGAAACCTTTCAAGGAGCGCCAGTGTCAGGCGGAACCTCTAAAAGACATCCCACCACCGGCGGTCCAACGCGATCCTATTATCTAGCTGACTCAATCGGAACCCATGAACATCCACTCCTCTACCAAATTGACCGAACTGTTGACCCTATTTAACGATTTACTGACCTTGGACATAATTCACTATCCAATTGGTCCAGACTTACCGGCAAGTCTAAATCTATTACCTGCCACTCTAGCCTATAACAAGCCTGGCACTAAGCTAAATCGCCTACATAAATTTTTTAAGGCTATCCAATATGTCCTATTCCTGCAAGGCTACCACACTTAAATCTCGCCTACATGTACTTCTCACCCCCTTCAATTGTTTGCAGTGCTTCCTCTATTACCATTGACACATCAACGGGCCCCAACTTTGTCATGTCAACCAACGTGGAATGATATATATGGTATATGCAAACAAGTACAAAAAATAAAAATAAGGAATATCCAATCACAATCCAAACAAATAAATTCCAGTACTCTCAGTGATTTTCATTTCAGAAACTCACGGAAACAAAATAAAGCCAGTCCAAAGTGGAATCGACATGCGGTATATACAAACAAGTCAAAAGAAATGCAGAATACCAATCAAAATCTAATTAAATACATTCAAGTGATTTTCTCTCCCAGAAACTCACTGAAATAAACGGAAAACAGCCCACATATTTCGTCCCCTACAAAACAGCAAATTTGACACCAAAAAATATATAATAGTGTCAATTTCTCACGCTCAGTGAGTCTCCGCTCCAGAAAATCACTGAAACAAATAAAACAGTCTACAACAGTATGTTCAAATTTGACACCAAAAATAACCCATAGTGTCAACTTCTCAGACTCAGAAAATGGAAAATATTTAAACATGTGCATTGCTCGAGTTCAAAATGATGAAACACATTCATGAATCAAATGCACACGGGTTACCGCAGTCAATGCGTTCTAATGTGCCTGTTCAACTGTACTCATTAGGAAAAAAGAAAAAGAACAAGACCCGTCTACGAAACAAGTGCATCGCGCGTTACTGCAGTCAACGCGTTGTTGCAATCTGTTAATTTTGCACTATTTCAATTTACAACTAATTATGAATAGGGCACTAAAAAAACCCAGGGTGGACCTGGAGAAAAAAATCAATTATCAATTGTCCCCGAAAACCAAAGCAGGCCACCGGTGTTCACAATAAATAAACTTTCCATCAACACTGCATCCCGTGCCTGGAGGAATGAAACAAAATACAAACTGGATTTTAGATTGGACCACATCGATGAGTTCAAATACAAACAGGAAATAGTCTGTCCTGGGATGGCAAACTGTATCAAAATTTCAATTCACTCGCTCATTCACAATACAAAAAACATACGTTAACTATTGGAAGGCTCGGACTTAGCTCAAATAATTTATGGAATAGCTTCAAATCTGGTTCAGCGAAAGTCAGAAACCGTTTGTGCACAACGGGTAAGTGCGTTGCGCACAACGGAAACTGAATTGTAACCGAAACACTCTATAAAACTAATTTCCATACCCAAGGAATTTCAACCCTGTATGTTTATTCTGATCTCGGGAAATAGTACTCTTTGTTGAAAGATTCTAAATGAGTTAAAAAAATGTAGGACAGCTTTAAATTTAGTTCAGGCAAAGTAAGAAACCGATGGGATCCTGTATCTGGAACCGACCTATAACTAAACCAGCCTACAAAGCCAATCCACACACCTGAGAAAATCAACAACCTGAAGGTCTTTTGAGTAAGCGAGTGAATAGAATTTAACGTCGCTTTCAATAATATTTCAGTCACATCACGACGAACCAACTAAGCACCACCCAGCCCAGGAAGGTCTTTCCATCAAGGAACCAGTACTCTCTCGTTTATTCCCAAAATAATTCTAAATATGTAACTAAAGCCAACAATCAACATTAGTTGACATGCTTCTCTCAAACCTCCATCACTCTCATAGTGTCCAACATCATGAACAACCTTGAGTCTACCATTCAGACCCCTCACGGATGAAACATAGGCACGTTCTCATTCAATTAAACATAATTTCCTGAACTGATCCAAGAGAAGGAAGAAAACAAAAACTGGAAATACATGTCATTAACTCAATTCAAAAGAATTAAGGGAGGTCTGAATGTGGACCACATGACTGACAATGCCCCAAACCATCAACTCAGCAATCAAAATTGCGTATTGGACAATCAAACTGTAGGCAATATATATCTGGACAAATCCAGAAAATCGATCCGATGAACGATTTTTCTAGCCGACCAGTTGACAGCCGACAAATTCGACTATCACGAACACCACGACACAAATGGAACTTTACAAATTAGGGGCCAACCGTTCAAAAACATATCTGGAAACACAAAGAAAAAACGCGTTTCCCTTTTATCAGGATGGGAAAAACGTTGGCAGATAAAGAAAAGCAACCGTTCTCAAATTAAATAGAGCCGCGAATAATCTGAGCATTTTCTATTAACCCACAATTGTATTCCCCACACAAACTCCTCACAAACACCAGTATCAACTTTACTTCAAAATGTTCTATCATACACGAACACTATCACATAGCAGAAATCTCTCACACAAAAGTAACACCTGGAGCGACAATGGAGAAAGACCTCCTTAAAAATTCAAATTTTCCCATATACTAGATCTATATGATAAGACGGTACAAATGTGTGAACATTGTATAGCCCTCCCGGGCTCAAATCGCATTCAATACAACTGAGTCAATTTTCCGGCTTTTACCAATTTATTGGTCACGAACGGTCAACATGCCACTACTAATAACATACCGCGCTTATCACAGGACAATAATACTGTATACTCGCCGACGCCAATTTCAATAAATGAATAGAGTAATACATTATTTCCAAGAAATGTTGGCTAATTGAGCTTGCTATATATCAGAAATATATTTAGTAGCACAGACCGAATGGAACATATTTAATAGCACTGACCGAATTGAACAGAACTGATTTCCTAACAAAGAGCGGCGAAACGGTTAATTGCTTTTTCAAACAAATTATGTTTTGTCGATAGTGCTGAATTTATCCTCTCGTAGGCCTTACTAATAGCACAGCGCGTCTATCACAGAGCAACAATACTGTATATAGGGTGACACCAAGTTCAATAAATGAATACCACCGACACACTATTTCCTAGAAATGTCAGCCGGCCATATATCTGATAAATAGTTGATTGAGCAGTTTCCCAACAAAGAAAGACGAAACGACTAACCGCGATATCACACAAGCCTGTGTGCAAATTTGCTATTGCCTGAGCCAACCAGCCGGACAAAGGAAAGCCTGTTCTAAACTGCATTCTTCAAGTACAATCAACAGCCTGTCTGCCGTGAAAGAATTTATACAGAACCGTCTACTAGAATAGCCCACATGTCAGGATGACCTTCTTCCGGTAAAACAATTCAATCTTCAATCTACCCGTGGATAGGGGGCCAACACAACAGGGGTTGGAGGTACGCGACAAAGAGAAAAATGGCCGGCTTCCATACCGCGTTTGTTTACCGAAAATTATGAAGATAGGGGTGGCTCCTATAAATAGTGATCCAATGAGAATGCTCGTCTTAGTTTAAAGTAGCGGGGTCGAATGACCAATCACTGAAGGGGAGACAGCTGGAACAATATACTATCACTGTTTGTTAATATCTTGATTTAATAGAGAGTACTATACAGTCTATATATATTCTATTTGTTTATTGAACTTGGTGTCGCCGTATATACAGTATTATTGTCCTGTGATATAAACGCGATATGTTTTTAGTAGTGGCATTTTGACCATTCGTGGCCAATGGGTTGGTAAGAGCCGGATAAATTGACTCCGTTGTTTATTGAATGCGATTTGAGCCTGGCATGTTTAAACAATTTTCGAATATTTTCACTGGGTTGTCATATAGAGATAGTATATCGGAGAGATTCAAATTTTTATGGAAGTTTTTGTCCATTGTCACTCCAGGTGTTGCTGTGTGATGTTGTCTATGTGCTTCTGTATGATTGAATTGTATTGTTTTTGAGATTGCCTTTTGCGTGAGATTTCTGCTATGTGTTAGTATCTTTGTGTCTCTGGATTTGAGATTGAAGATTTTGCAGTGAAATTGAGATCGATCTGTATGAGGAATTTGTAGGAGGAATATAATTGTGGGTTGATATTAAATGCCCATATTATTCGCAGCCCAATTTAATTTGAGAACGGTTGATTTTGTTATCTGATAACGTTTTCCCCATTCGGATACAACGGAAACGTGTTTGTGTTTATTTCAAGATATTTCTCGAATGATAGATTCCTGATTTGCATACGTTTATTTTTTCTTTCTCGAATGGTCTGTGTCGCCAGAGACACAGAGGCTGAATAGGTTGGCTGTCAACTTAAAACAATCGCTTATCGGACTGATTTTGCCGACTTATTATGTTTAAGATGAATATTTTGTTTGTCCTGGGTGCACCCTGGGTTTCTTTAGTGCCCTATTCATAATTAGATGTAAATTGAAATAGTGCAAGATTAGCAGAGAAGTTGCAACAACGCGTTGACTGTGTGGTAACACGTGTTGCACTTGTTCTAGAGATGGATCTTGTTCTTTTTCTTTTGTCCTAATAGGTATACATGTAGCTGAATAGGCACATTAGAACGCGTTGACTGCGGTGACGCGCGAGCATTAGGTTCATAAAAATGGTTCATCATTTTGAACTCGAGCATGCACATGTTTAAATATTTTTTCATTCACTGAGTATGAGGAGTTGACACTGCTATTTATTTTTGGTGTCAAATTTGGTGTTTTGTAGCGGACATACCAATGTGGGCGGTCTTTCATTTGTTTCAGTGAGTTTCTGGAGAGGAAACTCACTGAAAGTCTTTGATCAGCGATACTGATCAGCGATACGGATTTGATATTTTGGAACATCATGATGTCTTGCCGGCATCATTGAAAACTGTTGACCGCTTCTCTCTTGCAGGAACAAGCCTATGTTTATGTATACTTTTGTCTTTTTGAATTTGGTGCTAATACTGTTATATGGAAATGGAATAGGTCTTTGGATTATGGACGCGGATATTCTCTAATGGACGACGGCTGGATTATGAATGACGGACTAGACGCTTGTAATTTGATATATTTGAAGTTTCTGATTTGGTATTATTCTTTTGACTTGATTGTATATATCGTTTATCGTTCCATTTTTGTTAACATGGCAGATTTAGGGCCCATTGATGTGTCAGTGGCTACAGAGGAAGCACTACAGATGTTGAAAGGGGTGGAGAGTAGTCAAAGTGCATGTGTGGTAGCCTTGCTGGAAAAGGGCAGGTTGGTAAGTTTTAAGGATTTTATGCAGGCGACTCAGCTTAGTGCCGGGCATATAGCCGATCTAGTGCTAGAGGGGCAGGTAATAGGTTTAGACTTGTCGGGAAGTCCGGAATGCATTAATGCTTTAGTTGACTGTCGTTTAGAATCAGGGAAAGTTAGAATAACGGCCCAAGTGGATGCATTGAATGTAGAAATGGGCCAGTTGCATGATAATATCAAGGCATATGAGATTCATTTAGGCCAATTGGATGAAAATATAGATATTCATGTACGCCGATTGGACAATAAGGTCGACCAATTAGGTCAACAAATGGTTACACAAATAGGTCAAGTTGATGGTAAGGTGGAGCATGTTGATGGTAAGATGGAGCAAGTGCGTTTAGATATGAGGACTGTTGTTGCATTGCTTAGTGCTCCAAGCAGGGAAGGGTCAGAGATTTCATCACATGCGACGCCCGAACAGACAACGGGGGACGCTGGTCAGGCGGGGAGAGGGCGGGGGAGAGACTCCAAATCAATTGAATGCAGCCCCTGTTCGACAGAATGAACTCCATGATCAAGTGAATCAGCTGCACTTTCCACTAGATCTGAATGGAACAACAGGACTGGACGCTGATCTGGCGTTTCCAGATGACACTAGGGATGTAGATAATGTATTCCATCAGTCCCCGCCCAGTGGTGGAACTTAGCTCCGAACTCCCAATGCCCAGTAAATAGGAATGGATTGCTATTAGACAATGCTATGGTAGAGAGGCATTATCTCCAAGGGGATACAGATAATGAGATTCTGGCCGATGTGTCCGCTACTGATACCGAGGGGGAGGTTGAGTCCTCTCCTAGTAAATGTGGCGGATGCTCGTCCAGATCGAGATCAAACGAACGACATATATCCCGAGAACGCAACCGTAGCCAAAGTCCCCGGATTCTCAAGACTTTAGTATTTTCAGGAATCAGAGGGGGACTGGGTTCCATTTAGGGTTAAGTTTGAGTTGGAAGCTAAAAGTAGAGAGTGGAATAAAGACCAGTGTTTTAAGAAATTAACCGATTGTATTCATGGCGATGCCATGGTGTTTTACAGCTATCAATCGGAAGCAGTCAAGACCTCGTTTGATATGCTCCTCAAAGTAGTGGAATGCCATTATAATAGTAGGTAACCTCCGCGTACAGTTAGGCGGCGTTTGCAGGCGGAAGAACAGGGCCCCGATGATACTTTAGAGGAGTTTGCTTTTAGATGCGCTAGGTTGGCAAGGGAAGGGTATCCGAATGCACCGGAAAAGATTATTGAGTCAGTAGCGGTGGAACATTTTCTTAGGGGTGTATGGAAATACAAGCTGTGAGATTTGCTATGGAAAAGAGTCCCACAACAATCACGGAAGCCTTGACTTATGTGAACTTAAGTGGACGGTTAACGTTAATTCAATGGGGAGGCTTTTCCTGATGCTTGTGAGGTAGAATGGGGAGGGATAAATAAGAGGTACCCTCGCCGTCGGTCATCGCGGCCCTTCCGTCCACCGCGACTCTGTTGCTCGTGCCGTAAACCCGGTCACACAAGCCGTTTGTGTCCTGTTAGACGTGGTTTAGATGGGTGGGCTGAATTGGCAACTGCAAATGGTGGTGTGGGGTCGTCCACGGGGGACGAGGTAGGCGTTACTGAACTTACTGCAGCAGTTAGAGATGTAACTCTGTCTCGTTGTCAGGGGTGGGCGATGTCCATTCCAGTTAAGATTGGGTCTGTGCCGGTGACTGCTGTGGTAGACACCGCCGCCCAAGTCACCTCCATGAGTGAACATTTATTTGCTAGGCTGGGTCTCCAGGGGTTGTCGTCTTCGCCCATGCGGTTGACTGGTGCATTTCGAGGAATGACCAGTATGGGAATGCTAGTTCGGCAGGTCCCATTATCCATCTCCGATTTTCCCTATACTGGAAATATAGTGATGGCTCCCTTGGTTGACAACCTGTTGCTAGGCTTCGATTTCATGTCAGCCTATGGATGTGTTGTAGATTTTAGGGATAAAGCCTTGGTTATTGGCGACATCAAGGTTTTGGATTATGGACGCGGATATTCTCTAATGGACGACGGCTGGATTATGAATGACGGACTAGACGCTTGTAATTTGCGGTTTGAATTTTTATGGAATGGTGACTTGTTTAATGTGGACTCCATTTCGCTCTGCCAGTAACTGATAAATAGTGAAGTTAGTTGACGGGCCATTGGTGACACATTTTGTGTATGCGTCTGAAGAGATGTAGTATAATGCCAGCTTTGTGGGGATATATGGATATATGCCATCACGTGTATACAGAGATGGATGTATTGTATTAGGTTTTGATTTTCTATGTGAAATTATCCTAGTTGAGGGTTGATCTGATTTTGTTGTACAGGATGTTTGTTTGAGGCATTGTGGAATTGAGAAAAAATATAAAATTCTAGACCCAAATTGTTGGTAATATGTTGTGTAATGTAATGTTTATTTCGGAACTATTGTTCTAGAATTGTGGTGTGTGTTAGAGAATTTTGGTGCGTGTTCGTGAGTTGGATGTTCGAAAATTGTAATGTGTGCTGCGGCGTTATACGTGTAGTGTGTTATGGGAGAATATGATCCGTTGTGATGAATCTGTGTGAGAGAACCGGGTGCTGGACGCCTGGGTTCGATGGTTGCTGTGTGATTAGAGAATTTCGGTGTGTGAAGATTCTGTATGGTGGATCTACGCGTTAATGACGTTTCTGTGCGACTCCTTTTCGAGATTTTATAACTGTGTGTTCTTTGTGTTTTTTTGTGTGTTAAGCTGTGTGTTACGTTCGCGAAAGTCTATGTGAAGTTTAATTTATGGAGTGACTTGGAGAAGATACAGTATGAGAATATGTAGTGCGTGTAGCCATGTCGGAGACCTGGGGTTGAGGAAGACGTCCCTCTTCATCCCATGTCTTCGCCATGAAACCCTGGTGAGAGTCTATCCGATATCTTGTAGTACGCGTTATGATTATTGTGAATCCGGTAGGGCAAGATAGCCACCACTCGGGAAGTGAATACATGCGTCATTATTCGATTATAGTCTCAACCCTCTTCTAGTTATGAGCTCAATGATTTTGTGAGTGTGAGCTTGATACCTGTGGAGGTGTAGCACTTATGGTTATGTTCTTCCTCTACAGATATTCTCTCTGGTGGGATAGCCGTTTGCGAGGGCGTATGTACATTTGGGTCAGTGGGCGTGTGGTGCGCAGACACGTTTCTGGCTCTTCGTGCGTACACCCTTAGAGGGCCCTCCCGCTCAGAATTGTTGGCTGCTGTCGAAGACGAGCCTTGAAGTTATTAGGGGAGGGAGAATGAGGAGCCCAATTTATAGTCTAGACAGTCAGTAGTTTAGAGGCTTGTTCCAGTCGTGGATTGTATGATGTTGTGGCGTTTAGTGCGGCCATGTAGCTGGTAGGCTGGCCTGTCATACCAGTCGTGGGTTGGATGATGCTTTTGCATTTATTGCGGCCATGTAGCTGGTAGGCTGGCCTGCGGATTATATTTTAAAGAATTAAAGTGAGCAGTCATATGCGGCTCATTGTATTTATTGGGGCCGTAAAGCTTGTAGGCTGGCCCGCGGATTATATATTTGAGAAATAAAGTGATCAGTCCTATGAGGCTGACCATTTGAGCGAGATTTTGAGTTGGGTTTGGGTGTAATTATAGACAGTCTGTTAATGAAACTGAACTAGTGGGTGGTTATCATTTTATTGAAGTTGGGTATTTTTAGGGTACACTGCATGTTACGGATTTTGACACATGCGATATAACATGGAGAATTCACGTCATTGTCTCGTATTTTAGTAATCGATGGCTGCGCTAGAACGGCGTTTGCCTGCGAAGGGAAGGGTTCTAGGAAGGCGAAGTAAGATCTTTGCCAAAAAGAAAATGGGGAGGGGTGTTATAGAGGTAGCTATACGCTCGTGAGTTAATCCCTGGCGTGTCGAAACAAATCGTACATGCCAGGAGATTGCCTCATCCGGGCTATTTCCTTAGAACCGCCTCAAACCGGTTTTGGCCCACAGCGGGAACTTCGGGAATCTTCGGTGCATGCACTGATATTGTCAGATAAGGGTTGGAACTGATTGAGATAAGACGTGAATTCGGGTGGTCGGAAGGGAAGATTTTAACGGGGGATATTTCAGCTATATATCGCTCTAGGTGTTGCTAGGCGGGGCGCACATTGCTACGACAAGATCATAACTTGCCTTTTCTTATGGCTGCAAAAGGACTTTTTGTTTTGTTAGTAGTCATGCATTCAGGTGAATGCTATATATGCCGATCGTATACAGCTCATAATTTGATGAATTATATTGTTTCAATCAAAAATAAAACAACAATCTATTAGATAACCGATATATACGTATGACAACACTCGCTCTTATACACCACCGCCAGGGCGTAAATTATAAAGATGAGTTGTTTTTTTCTTAATTATCCCATAGATGGCGCGCTCATCGTCTGTTTACAAACAAAACCTTTCACAGCCAGCAGATAAACGCGCCATAATATAGTTCGCAAGACTTTAGTAAATAACTCCATATATTGCTCACGCAGCGTTATTCTGGGCTATCGTAATTTACACAAAAATATGGATCCATGGATATTAAAGAATTACGATGGTGCTGTATAGGAATGTGAATGAAATAACAAACATCCGTTACCCAGAAAGCGGAGTGACATGCGGTTCATGTATTCGTATGTGTTCGTATCGTATCGTATTTTAGGTGGAGGGAAACGAGGCTAAAATGTCGGTTTGTTATATTCCTGTATGCTGTTGTTTGTGTGAAAAAATTCGCGTTGTTTTGACCCTTCACTGTAATCCAGCTGGCCTACTGAGTGGTCAAGCAAAGTTGATCGTTTGATCGACTGGAGTGGCTCAACAATGAATATGTGTGCAGGGTATCGCAAATCCATACTGTGTAACTTTCCTTGTTGGCATGTGTTACTCGTCGAGCGGGCCGGGGGTGGCGGATTATGGAAATGCTGCAAACCTTGGATGTTTTATTTCACTGCTGCATTTTTGTTTGGCTTTATTCACCTGTGGTTGGACAACGATATCAATAGATGTCCAGGGTATTTAAATATTCAACGAACGAACGATAAGACATTATTTATCCACCGATCCAACAAATCTACGACTTCTCCTTCAAGCTCGACAACAACAACAACAACTCTTGATCCAGCACTGTCTCATCATACCATGGCTTGTCAATTTGCTCTTTACGAATTTGTCAACGAGGACAATGCACTGGAGGTAGAGGTTATAATATGGTTCTATGATATCGATATGATATGATATCGACAACTTCTAAAATATGGAAATTATATGTTAGTAAAACTGCTCGACTTGCAGAATAATAATTATCAAGTTTTGAAATGATATAGTGGTCGCACCATTTTATAATGAGAAAACAATTGTCAGCATGCATAACATTGGTAAAAGACATGAACAGAGAATATTGATGTCACAAATATTTGATTTTTTTTAGATAACAGGCCAGAGTTGAAAAACGTACTTGACCAACTATTGGATGGAGGTGACCTGGAGACTATCTTGGAAGGCTTAGATAATCTTGAGCGTGGCCAAAGAGGAAAGCGACCAGCGAAACGTATAGAATCTTTCAGCTCTGACGACGAGGTAATTCTATTCTAAGAATATCAGTAATAATTTGGCATACCCAAGGCTCACGAAACCCAGTCACCATATCGTCAATGGCGACCAAAAATTCACCCATGGCTAGAACATTTTTCATTGAGTTGCCAAAATGGCTAGTAAATTTTGTTCTAGTAATAATACTTTAATGTATTATGTATCGCCATACGTCTGCTGCATTTTTGCTGCCTGTCACCAAATGGCTCCAATTTTTTTTTAACCTTTGGGTGCTCTGATAACCTCAAATGATAATTCAGTTAACTTGACAATCTTTTATGTCACTTGACAGTCGCACGGTCTGAGAATTACCATCTAATGTATCAATAATCGTAGCCAAAAATTACCTTTGTGTGTTCATTATCTGTGTATTCTCCATAGTAAAGCAGAAGTTTTATTTCAAGCGTGAAAGGTTTGAAATTGAATACACCCTATACAGCTGTAATTTGGGCTTTTCAAAGGTAATCTTTAATTTGGGGGTCTATAAACTGTATGAAATCAGCTCTCTATTTGGCCTTGATTACTTACCACATGTATTTCATGTTCTTAAAGTCAGCATAATCCATGAACTTCAGTTATCGTGTTCAACAAATACAAGTACTTGAACAAAATACATATGCAGCTATTTATTTACTTTTTGTTTGTCGCATTTGTAGATTATGGAGCAGCCGAGGAAGACTGTGAAGGAAAACCGTGTCACTAGTGAAAACAGGGTAGAACAGGATATCTTGGATATTCTGAAGCAGAGAACAAAAGAAAAGGAGATACTGGTATGTAGTCTGTGTTATAATTTTTTTTACAAATCTAACTAGCTGCTCATCTTTTTTGCATTCAAACTGAACATTAATGGCTGATGATGCTATCATTTCACTTCTAGATGAATAATAGATCTTCAACCTCCCAACCCATTTCCAAAACCTTCAGTGACATACTGTACATGCTAATAATTGTAATACTGTGAAACGGTAATTTCTACATGTACTGAAACAGTAATTCCTACATCTACCGAAACAATCAAAATAGATATTTATTGAATGTCCTTTTCACGAACAGGTGACATCGCACTCACAGTCAGAGGTAGGAGAATTGCGGCAAGAAGTAAGTGATCTACGGCGGGCAGTCGCAGACCTCCAGGAAACAAACAAAGTCCTCTTGGCAACGAATGAATCCTTAGTGGCTACAGTTTCTTCCCATGCCGGTTAGTTGAATTTAGAGGAATTAATTGAAATTCTTACCAAGTAATTCTCCTTAAATAAAATTTGAATCGTAGTTAGCCCCGTGGGGCTCCTGGGTGTCGCTAAAAGAAAATAGGGCCTCAGTCCCAGTATGCTTGTCGTAAGAGGCGACTAAATTGGGGAATAGCAAGCTCTCTATAGTAACAAATTTCATAAATAGTAAGCTCGTTATATTCAGCAAAGTTAAGAAATTGTCAATATTGTGAAAGGAGTTGTCGTCGCCGTGTTGCTGAAATGTAACTGGTGCGAAGTTAACTTGAACTCACTCACTTGTATCGTAGTTAGTAAACACCGACTCTAAATTCTGTGAACCAGAGCAACCAGGGTATAGAAGTGCGCATACTTTCCCCCATTATGCCTTGATTTGAACTCTTAATTGATTTTAAGTGTTGAATGTACACATATGGCATATAAATTATAAAACCATGAATATTTCTCTTCCCAGGTCTTCCATCCTTGGTGGAAATGTTATCTGATTTACTTCATTTCCAACAACGACTCAGTCCTCCCACAGTTTCACCCCAGCCCCAACAACGAACCAGTCTGCCAACCCAGCATCTCGCTACCGTAAGCCTCAGTGAGCCAACGATCCACCTCCAAGACCGCCGGTGTGTCACTGAGAGATCACCCTCCCCGACAACATCTGACATCAGCCCAGTCGTTGACGATGTTTCCAGAGATAGAATGGAAGGGGTGACATGTGAAGAATCTTGGTAAGCTATTGTTTTCACGTTTTGGAAATGTAAGCTTCATAACATTGTCTGCTATTTGTTACTTAAACATTGAATGAGATGCGATAATTTTTTCTTATGCATACAACATAAAATCTACAACTTATTTTCTTAAAAAGTCTCATTCATGGGACTAGCGTAATGTCGTATTACATCATATTTTGTCATTTCAGTTTTTTTGGGGTATTTTCACTTCCCTTTTCACACAACACTGATAAGCATGACCATTGTCGGCTATTTGTTACTTGTAAATTGAATCACATGTGATATTGTTTTCCCTGTGCATATCAATTACATACAGATTATTTTCCTAGAATTGAATTGAAAAAAGGCATTCATGGGACTAGTCCATTGCATCAAATTTTGGCATTTCAGTTTTCAATATCTTCTGGAATTCTAAGTCGTGTTGACAAGTCAGACCCGAGGAAGATGACGAACACCCTCCTGCAAGCTCTGTAAAGTGAGGAGTTTTTACCCATGCATTCTGTTGGCGGGGAGAAGCGAGCCGGCCGGGGAGGCCTTCAAGCAAAGCCAGGCATGGATTCTAGTCATGTCCGGGAGATTGCAAGTAAGTATAACTGACACTTGACCGAATTTTTGTGAAAATTAATTTGTGGCAACAAAAAATCAACCTGAATAGAGTCTATATGCACATCAGCTTTTCTTAGTTGATGTCACTTCCCTGGAGGGGCCATTTCCATAGATTGGTAGATATGCACATATATATCCTGTCTGAAGGAAAAGCTTGTTCCGCTTGAGGGCACATAACATCTAGCAGACGACGAAAGTGATTGTACACGGAAGTGACATCAGTTAAGAAAATCTAATGTGCATAGGGTCCATTATAACTACACTTGATCTCATGGCAACCTGGAAAAAGTTACACCATCGCACCCTGCCCCACAATTTTCCCTCGTAATCATTATGCGTTCATTACTCTGGTCCCATCACTTATATTGAAGATTCTCTATTGTTGACTATTCAGTCAAGGTTACCACTCTATTAATAAGCTGTATTATTTTACTTGACAAGCATCATAGAATTGAGTTACCTCCCTTTAAATGATGTAGACTTGGTGGATGTCCCCATCTTGAAATGATAAGGAACATTATCTTGTGTTGGTTATTCAGTCAGTGGTACTACTTTATTTATAAGCTGTATTATTTTACTTGACACGCATCATAGACTTGAGTTACCTCCCTTTCAAATGTGTAATTCATTGATGGCCAGTTTACAGCTTGGGGTATAATACCTGCAGTTTATTTATAGTATTTTTTTCAGATTCAGTGCGGCAACTATTCCCTCAGAAGATATTGTAGGAGATAAAGTTTTTCATGCGAGAGAAACTCAACAACGCTGCGAAGAATTTGAAAAGAAGACAGCTGAAGAAATGAGGGGATAACATTGATTGTTACTTTAGTATAGACTCACATATATTTTGTTTATTCTATAAATATTTTGTATTGCTTCATTAAATCAGTTGAAACTTCACACAACCATTTTTTTCTTTTATTTGTTCCTGGGAAATTAGTCCACACTTTCTTATCTGATGAGTTGCATTTGCAGTGAATTCGAGAGTTGCTGTTGCAAATTCACAGTTCCATTGTTTGCGGAACCACATTTTATCTCCACACAGCCATCATTTTCTTAAAAGTTTACCATTAACAATACTCATTCTGATGCAGGTTTTTTAAAGACCATTATATTCGATTTTGAACAATGGAATAGTCTGTAGAAATTTCCATGTTGCAAAACATGATAATTTGTCAATTTATGGGGTGCGTGTTTTAGATGCCATCGGCTAATTGTAAGATAAATACCATGATGAATCCCATAATTGGATGATTACCACGGTTAAAAATCCATGATAAAAGTATGGTAAAAAAATTGCATGCTAATTGCATGAGACAAAGCATGATAATTTGGTAATTGATAGTGAATGGTTTGTAGATACCATGGTAATTTGTAGGTTAATAGCAAGGTAAATACCACGGCGAATCCCATGAGTGGATGAATACCACGGTTAAAAAATCACGGTTTTTTGGGAGGGTAATTACCATGATACTTTGTAGGGTAATTACCTGTCCCAAACAACCCTGTTTTTTTACCATAATATTTACCGTGTTTTTTTTTATATAAGGGGGGGGTGACCTCTGCTAAACGAGCCTTAGCGATAGCTCTTAACATGAATAAATATGTCAATGGTCTGGTCCTAGCAGTTATAAATCTTGGTGCCTAGCACTTGATGTCTCAGGGCTAATAGGGAAGTATATCATGTAGACAAAGGAATCTCAATGCTAACATTATGGTATAGGCATATTAAGTCGTAAATCAGACTAATTTTTAAGGTCGTAATTTGACAATAATATACGCGTCGTTAATAACAAAAGTAGTTTCACTCACACTCAGGAAATGTACAAACGTACATATAACTTTGGAATTAAATTTATAACTAGTTAAGTACATAGACCTTTATACGGATCTTCGTTTTATGAGACATACTATTATCACTCTCTACATGTATACTTCGTAAGCCAGCACATTAATGACCTAAATACGTCATAAATTCAAAAGTTTGTCAAAACCATCTAGACTTGTGAGCGAAATAAAATCTGTTTTCTTTTTAAGTAATTTCTAGCGAATGTGTATACCCATTGCCAGACATCAAATAGAATTCCGTTATTAAGCCGAGACTTATTCGATAGATAATATACACTGTAGATATTTCGTGTTCCAACTTTGGTGGAGCATTTCGATAGAGTTCATTAAACGAGAAGTTGTACATTAATTATGGTTTCATTTAGTTCTATACCACATGTATGATTTAAATGCTCATATATTTTATCATGTGCAATAATCCTCTTATCTGCATTCATTGTGAATTTTGTCGTCGTTTCCAAAGTCTGTCATGACTGTATATGCGGTGTAAGCACATGTGTCTCATCGTTATTTATCATTCGTTTTTAGAATTATCATAAAATTAGTATAAATTAAAATGTGAGGCAGAAATATTTTTAAGTAATTTTGATACAGAAACAATCTGCTATGACATTCCCCAAGAAAAGTGAATCAGTTAGAATCAGTTTATATGACTTTTAAGAAGCTTTGGCATACCTTGCATACTCTCCCTGAAAACAACCCCAAAACATGACGCCACATTCTTGAAGTAGATGAACATGAGTAGATTATAGATACCATTGAATATAAAAACCTCAATAACAACGATCTCATGTCTCAAGAACGTGGTGTATAATTAAGTTTTCAAACTAATGTTTGTTTCATTTTCGAGCTATTAGTATAATATCACATACGTGAATGGTCTTTCTTTGACTCAGCAATTCTTCATCAAATACATACGCAACCTGAAATATTTCTTCTAATCGGACATTCGAATCATTCTAGTTAGAATTATATTCATACGGAAGGAAAATCTTTGGGGAAAGTATGGTCCAATTTGCGCTATGAAAAACATAACCGTTGTTGAAGTATATCGATTTTCATTGTTTTCATATATCGATTTTCATTGTTTTCATATATCGATTTTCATTGTTTTCATATATCGATTTTCATTGTTTTCATATATCGATTTTCATTGTTTTCATATAGCGATTTTCATTGTTTTCATATATCGATTTTCATTGTTTTCATATAGCGATTTTCATTGTTTTCATATATCGATTTTCATTGTTTTCATATATCGATTTTCATTGTTTTCATATATCGATTTTCATTGTTTTCATATATCGATTTTCATTGTTTTCATATAGCGACTTTCAAAATAAGGAATAGAAACAAGAACAAGTAATAAACGTCAGTTGAATCACCTACACATATATAATATATGGTATGCTAAGTGTATAACCCAGGTTTCACGTAGCTGAAGAGAAAGGAAATTAGCTCTTCCTACTGAAATCAATCAATGTCGAACAAATATATCGTCGAAGTTACACCTGGTATGTAGGTCATCCTTAAACCTGAAGGAAGTATTAGAGAAAACTTTCGATTTTTGGACAGATAATAAATCTGTCGGAAATATTTGACAATAAATAATTGCTGGAGAATAATTTTTCAAACGTAGGCAGATAAAGCGTATAAATCTGCCCTCTATTGTCACAATGAAAGTAATCATCTGAAGACAGCCTGAAGTCAAGGTGTAAAAATCTAGCTACACTTCACAACAAGTACCCCGATCTCTGTGATTAGCAAAATGACCGGTAAGATTAGATTCACTCGGTATGTTCCGTTTTGCATCGGGCATTCAGCAAACGAGGCCATCACATCATTTATTCGTCAATATATTTTTTTCAGTGTTTATTTCCATGGACTTTCAAAAATTGATACAAGTACGTCATTGTTAGTTTACGTTTCTAGTTATCTGGCCAGTATGTAACTTAAAACCAGAACGAAATCAGATCGCATTAAATAAGACATAAAGCCCGGTATAACATCGGAATTCTAACCTGGAATGTTCTTAATTTTGCGATATTCCTCTATTCAGTTTGAAATGAAAGTTACATCTATTCTGTATCCTTCAAAACCTTATAATTATAAAAGAAATAGATTATTAATATGTGATTTTGCTTTCGTATCAGTCCTTCAACGGTACAAAGTAACACATCGTAGTAAATATCCACCACCCAGATATATATGCGTTCATCACCCAGATATATATGCGTTCATCACCCAGATATATATGGGTTAGATACGATGTTCCATATGTCCATCAAAATGTCTTTGGTAATGGATAATCCCTTGAACGAATTCATACAAGAATGTTCGTCTTTATTTTCATTAATCAGTATACAATGTCGAATCTGAGGCTAAAACTCACGTGAAACTTTCTTCAACCACTTCAATAATTAGTGACACAGTGGAATGACAAATGTTACCCATATATTATCCCTGTGTGGGGGAGGGGATGGTATATAACAGACGATAATATAACTGTGAAACAAGTTAGCTACAAACAGGCAGTAGATTTCGTCATGTTGGCATTAACTTTCATTATTGTCTCATAGAGAAAGACCGTTTTTACTGCAATGATGTGGGATGTACAACTTACCAGCTACGCTAAACGCAACTAAAGCGAAAGGAAACTGGTTCGCCCTATTGCCAATCAATCCAGGCAAGCAATTATATGGACGACGCTACACCTGATACGTAGGTCATCCTTAAACCTGAGGGAAGTAGGAGAGAAGACTTTCGGTTTTCCGAACAAAAATAAATCTTCCGGCAATATTTGGATCTAATTATTCGTAGGCAATTAGGCAGAGAAAGTTTATAAACTATTGTCTCGATGGACATAATTATGCCATTATACATAACAGCATAAGTACCCTGATATTTGAGATTAGTAAAATGACCGGTGAGATTTACCAAGTATTTTATCTTTGAATCCGGCATTCCGACGACAGCAAGTCATTTATTCACCAACAGCAAAACCTAATAACTACGTAGTTTAGTGTGTGGATTTTATGGGGTTTTTTCCAGAATCAGTCATATGCTACAAAGATCATACAATCCGAATGCTTGACTAAAATTGTTTCATTTCTTAGGATTTTGTTTATACATAGTTGTCCAGTAAGGTTTCCTCGTCAATTATATCGGTATATCATTTACATTCAGAGAGAAATAGTTCGTATTCTGTGAGACAAAGAACGCTGGGTAACATTGGCATTTTAGTATTCAGGATACTTCTTACTCGTCTCGTTTTTAACTACGATGTTATATTCGACTTCCAATAAGCAGCCATGGTCCACAAACCAATTTTGTCGTCAGTATATATATACGAGGTATTTTATATACAAATATGCTCATTTCACTTTTCAGTAATACATCTCATATCGAGTAGCTTCTTGGTAATTCTCCTCGGCTCATACATATCATGTGCCCGCATCAGTCCGCCCAGATGGACCAATCCTTGTGGGGGAGGCAGGTCAAACGGACGACCTGTCGCGCCCACTCCGCCCAGCGCGAATCGCCCAACCGACTCTCCCGGAGAAACTAACGTGATTATTGCCGATATTGTTGGCATGTGTGAGACTGCCCGACAGCGGGCCAGAAATCTGAAGATGAGAGTTGTAAGTTGTATTTTATTGTCAAATTGATCGATTATTGTTATCCGCCACGATATAATAGATATATTTGCATCCGTCCAGTAGAGATTATACTGAAGATGAAAATGTAATTAAGATTTTAAATCTACCGCTATTAAACTGTCACTGTGATAGCCATCAATCACAGAAAAGGGTGTGTAGCTTAAAATATAACCTTCATGAATTAGCATCGCCAGCTATAAAATTTTTGAATTAACGGAGCAAGGAAGTTAACGTCACAGAGACCAGGAATAATTAAACTAATTTTCATATATACAAAATTTAATTGAGATATTACTGGACCCGATAAAGAGTTACACAATATTATATGTTATAACTGAGTATACTATCATAAATCTTAGAGAGAGAGAGAGAGAGAATTAGGGTTTAACGTCGCATTCAGCAATATTTCAGCTATATAGCGACATAAATCTTAGAACCACGTGTAGGTAAAGCATTATTCAGCTTCAATTTCATTGACAGTTTCACTGAGTAGCTGGGTAAATTATGCTGCTCATGAATCATATACATGAGGATACATGGTTTATTTGGTAGTAAGCATGATGCGTATTCCATGTGACCTTTCGTGTGGAATGATACTCAAAGGCGAATACTTGGGTGTTATGAGTTGGACTATCAGATAACATAAGGGTTGAACATTAAACACAATGATTAGACATTAATCATATGTGTTAAACATTAAACATAGGGTGTATCGTAATCATTAAAGTCAACCGTCAAATGTGGCATTCATAGCCAGTCGTCGTTCATAAAGAATTTATACGTACATGACCCAGGTTCAGGGGAATCAGTCAAAAACTAGGAAGCATAGCGTCAGAGATCCGACCAACCATTGTCGTATTTTGCCATCAGTGCGTATTATTTACCACAAAAGAGGAGAAACATTGTGGAAAGGCGCTTGAAATAAAAATAATGATTCTGTCGAACTATTTTCTGCAATGTGTCTTTGTAAGGTTGATTGAAATCAACACATTTTCCCACAAAGTGTAGCAGAGATCACCAGCAGAGATATGTATAGCATTATGTCGTTTGTTATTTATCTTTTCTCTACGCGAAAACATTGGGCCGCTTCTCTCTTGCAAGAAACCATTTTGAGTTACATGTATATTATTATGATACATTTTTTTTTGTGAAAGAAGCAAAATGTCTTTGGAATTACTGTCCATTCTCCATCTTTCTTTCTAGTAAAATGTTCTACCTGTCTTGCAGAGCAGGAAAATAATATCGTAGATAGGTCATTTGATATTTAACCGTTCTTTATCCTGACACACCTTACCTGTACACCTGGTCTGGCAGGTAAATTCATGAGACCACCGCGTTCGGAATAATTCAGTTTGGAGGACCGGCCATCATAGATGTTCCTCTCTCGATAAAATGGGAATAATCGTTATTGAAAATAAACATTTGATTATGTTATGCCTGCTTGAAATTTAGTTATATCACTCGAATGGAAACATACATTCTATGACGGCGGCTGACTACTCAATTTCGGATCTGACACTTATTGTAACCTGCATGTGAAGCTTTAGAGTCATTCATTCAATCTTCCGAGAAAGGCGCAGCATTTATAAGTATAAAATCGACATTTCAAGACAACATTACCGTCTAAATTTGCATAAGTATAAGAGAAAGTGTATTACGTTACCCTACTTTCGGATTTATTATTCAACAATCTTATAAATACATGTAGATCATATGTTTCAAGTAAGCGTTGAGTTATCAGTACTGCTAAGGGTAAACATACAAATAGGCGTAGAGAACACATCTATTTGTTTTGTTTTCAAAATTGTTCAATTCAACTCTTAACATGTCTATATGGAACCTTGTTCCTAATCTAAGCGATGTTATATATGAGGTCACCGAATACTAATAATGAAGTTATATAATCTGTTAAATCCGGCAGCTTACGGAGAGACTTACACTCGCAGAAGACGACGAGTTTGTCCAAGACAAATTGAACACCCATCAGTTGGAAGGGTTTCCGGAAATAGCTGTATCCGAGGAAGAAACGGTAAGTGATAAATCGATTGGAGAGATATGCAAGAGGTGGGAAAAGTTGACGTCTGGCGACTAAAAACAACCATATGACTTCACAGGAAAGCTTCTCTCGGGGCCACACATTCAGGCTCAAGAATATGGGGATTCTCGAACGAAGCCGTAGTGTCGCAGCCGCGCTTTTATTGTAGATCTTCATGTGAAAATTATGAAGTAACCCACGGCTTCTAGCAAACGAGACAACAATGGAACAGTGGCGATGGAAACATAGGAAAACCCACTTGACCAGAGATCACATGACCATACTCCTTATTCTTCTGAGTAAATGTTCGCATAAAACTATAAACAATCACTGACGGGTAAGGTAGAAGCGATGATGTTCGAAAGCAGTCTAATGTTGATATCTTTGAAATTCTTTCAATCAGATCCAAATGAAATGCTGAGATAAAATCCGTCTATTTACAGGGTATAATGGCGCGCTCTTCAACATTTTACCGGTAAAGATATTCCATTCAGCGTTGTGTGATAGTATAATTTCATTATTATCCCCTTTTCAGTTTTATGTTTTGATTATCTATAATAATTATGGTTCACGTATTTTTCTATTGAAGGTTGGGGACACGTTTTTCCGGGATTACGAGAGACTTTCGCGGGCGGCCGTGTTTTTGGAACAGTTGGCTTTCGAGGAAAGAAAATATCAATTTGGGGAATATATTCAGGATATTTCGAGGGTAGAAGAAGCTGTATATACCACCCTGTGTTACTTGGAGAGTGGGATCCACGGACAAGGACTTATCATAGAGTCTTATGTCACTCGTGACGTCATGATTGACACGGACAAGAATATCAGTCACAAACCTAGCCGAGACATGCGTGATTACGTGATCTTAAAAGATGTCGAAGCCTTGAAGGGAAATGTGAAGGCTGAATATGAGACGTTGAATGTATCCAAGTAGAGGTGAATAATTGTCCTCGAGTCTTTTTGGATTTCTAATCACGTAAAATAATCGCTTTTAAGTGAAGTATTCTGAGAATGAGATATCTCTGAAGAAAAAAAAACACGTTCGTTCATATTGAACTGAGAAGTTATTTTAAGCCAGTGCATACTTTCTACTCGTTGAAGAAGGATATTTTACAGGCGGACTTTTATGACCGATCTAACAGGAAAACTTATTGGCAATTGATCAAATTACGTTTTGACAAACAACCTTTTGTTAATTTCGTATTGACGTGTGAGGTTGGACTATCAACGCGTTCCTCAGATAGTGTTACATTGGTTGAGTTCGGGCTAGTTTGACATGTTCTGCAAATGGAAGAGTATGACTGGATTCCCTTGAAAAGGCCCCAGCAGAAGATTAAGGCATAATTCATATTTTTTCCGGACAAGGAAAGCGAGTAGATTATATTAATCTCAAATATTGACCCAAATTATCTGGATAAAATGTAACATTCAAAGAATGTCAAGTATCGTTTTACGAAAATGCATTTTTAAATCAAAGGCAGCTTACTATACATATTTTGGTAAGGTTGTACATATGTAACTATATATGAACTTATGTGCATCATTGGTAAAACAATGCTACTTTGTTCATATTGTTTTGACCATTCAAAAAAACACACGATCTTCTAACTCCTAAATAGTAGAGCTCTCATTAACCGCGCCTGTAGTGTATTTTTAAATCTGAAAAGGTCTATAACACGAGGTCTTCACATAGGTGATGGATGGTCAATTCCTCACATTTGAGTATCACTTGTTGTACGAGGAATATTTTCAGTCGGGTCGCCTGGAATTCGGCATGTTAGTGTATCATTTTTTTTGTAGATGTGAACTTGTTTTCGGAATATTGAACTTCTACGTCAAGTTTTATCAATTTTATTGATTTACTTTATTTACATGACTTAATCAATTTGAGAGTATCATAGGGAAAAGAAGCGTGTATTTTTGACAGGATATATAAAATATAGTTGCAATAGACATTGAACAGGAAGTCTAATTTTGTATAACCCTGAATATACATGTTTAGTTTGGCAAAGGTTATTGTTGTATAATAATGTATTAGACGAGGGTTCTGGGTAGGGGCGACAATAATTAACCGATACACACTGCCAAAAATACCCTACTTATTTAAGATAATGCTGTAAAATTTTCTTGAAATAAGATAATTTTACTCAAAATAAGTAAAATTTCAAGATTTTTTTTAAGTATTAAGTATTTTTCTTAAAAAAAAATCTTGTTTCAAGAAAAATTCTTAATTTTTCTTGTTTCAGTAAAATATACTTACCCCACTCCAAATTTTACCAAATTTAAAAAAAAAAATCTTTAAAATTTTCTTAAAATTTAACGGATTTTGAGTAAAATTATCTTATTTGAAGACAATTTTAGGACACTATCTTAAATAAGTAGGGTATTTTTGGCAGTGCATAATAATAAAGCATACAGTTCCTATTTCTTACTTTTCGTACACTACATGATATTTATGTTCACGATAAATGTAGTTTGGTTGAAATAAATTTATTTTTATGTTACATGCATCGAGAGTTTTGTCATGTCTGTCGCTTGGTATGTGTAAAAAATGTCCATACAATTCATTATCGTTAACAGATCTCCACTGAGTAAATGATAACATGAGCAAGAACTAATTTTTATGAGTATAAAATGGAAATGGTGAAAATGAAGGATATGCCATTTGCATCCTATCACGGATACATAGGTCAGAATGTACATTAAGAAGTTAGTTGTTGAGTGTAAAGCATTCCTCGTCATGATTCCGACTATGGTTTGCCTGTCACCATGCAATTACAATCCAATAGCAATGGTTAAGATGTTGTTGAACAAGTTTCCTTAATAAAATTATGATATTGCAAATGTCAAAACGATATTTGCAATAGGTGATATATTTATTCGTCAAATGTAGGTCCGCATTTAATATTACTATCCAACGAGACATAACTAAACCATATACATTGTATTCCATGACCTTTTGTGGCCGAGGCGGTAAAAGATTAACCCTATCTGGGCTGAGCGATTTGGGGTGTATCGCAGCCTGGGGGGGGGGGGGAAGTGCCCCCCCCTATATATTTTCTCTACCACTAAGGCTAGAGCGCTGAAACTTACCACACAGTATCTTTGGTTCAAGCTCTACCGGGAAATGTAAAAAAATCCAAGATGGCCGCCATGATGACGTCACAGTGACGTCATCTTCTCGGAAGCCATTTTTTGGCCTTTTTGGGGTCGATATTTCAAAATTTTTATTTTTCCGATTTTTCTCTCGAAAATAATTAGTTTTGCATAAATAAAATACTTCCAATGCCTTTTAGGCAAGGAAAATGTGAAGAAATGGAGCGAAAAGATTGAAAAACACGACTTTTGCGGATATCACATGGCCGCCATTTCGAATTTACCCATGATCCTCTACCCGGGGGTATATGAAAATAGGGTAAAAATGACCCCAATAAGATAAGCTTATAAGTCACCAAGTTTCAGCCTCATCGGTTTTGTCGTTTCGGAGCAGCAGAGAAAAGTTCACTTGGGGGGGTAGCACTTTCCGCCCCCCCCCCCCCCAAGGCCAGGTAGGGTTAAGGGATATCATGCAAATCCTTTTTCCCTTCTACTGAGATATTACCCTGTACTTTGTGGATAATAAATGTGCCTGTGCTGAAATATTAGCGTATACTGCAGCCAAGGCACGCAACATATAAATACGTTCTACAACGTAGGGTATTATAGGCATTATAATATGCACATAAGATTTTCTTCACCGAGCGGGCCCTCGGTGGCCGAGTGGTCTAAGGCGCTTCGCTGGTGACCGCTAGCCTCACACCGCTGAACCGGCACGGGTTCAAGCCCAGCTGGTCCATGTGTTAAAGTGTGTCAGTTACTTGCCGAAGGGCGGTGGTTCTCTCCGGGTTCTCCGGCTTCCTCCACCAACCAAACTGACTGTCACCATATGAGTGAAACAAACTAGAGTGTGACATTAAGCCAAATTCCCCCCCCCCCACCCCCCCTTCTTCACCGAGCTATTCTGATGCCTGCCCTCTGAAGTCACATGACATAGAAAGTAATACATTAGACGAATACTTGCTCCATTCGAACCAGGACAAAATAAAGGACTGTTAGGACCATCTCGCGTTCTGCTATTTCCGTATGGTGGTAACGTAGCATCCCAAATAGAACGCACAAAAAGCCACCCTTGGAGAGCGCATGACGACGAAGTAGCGTGCAGGTTGCTAAATAGTGTCTTCAGGTTGGTTGTTTGAATTTTAACGTCGCACCTAACATTAGTGGTCACACGGCGACGATGACCCAAACAAACATACCCCAACAAAACCCCAATCCCAACAAAAATCCAACCAAAACTACAAAAAACAAATTTAATTTCGAATTTTGAAAATTAGGCTCTACAGACACTGATCACAATGGATCCTTAGAGAGCCCAATCTGTTTAGTACTTTAATCTACCTCCTGTGCCAGACAAACATGATATGGTAAACCATGCTGCCCTAAGCTGGAGGGCTAGTGTCTTCAGTAACCGAGCGAGGATGGAGCTGTTGATACTAACTGTTCTTCGAAGAATAAACACTAAACCAGGAATTTCCGATTCTGTTGACAGTGTGTCCTGGTGTAGGCCAGAGGACGTACATGTTCATTAGCATCAACTTGTAATCGCGACAATTATATATCAAAAAGAAGAAATATGATATACGGAAGTTTCAAACGCAAAAGTCAAATCTCCCTTTGCAATCAGTGATGAGGCTATTAAATGATGCGCTTGCAAATGTTGACTCCACATTTTTAATATATTATTTTTTTCTAAAACGACGAGTAATGATTGAAATTTAGACAAATCATCCTCTGGAAATGAACGTCATCTACTTCCTTAAGCAGGTTCCAGACAAATCCAATTTTAAGTCTACTGCGCAGGTTTCTGCGCACTACCAGAACAGCGATATTTAGAGGAAATTAGAAAATAGGAAACAGAAATATAAGCATTTAAGAGAACACTTGTGAAGGGATTTTTGAATTGGATAATGTATTTCTCAAATTTTAAGGCAATACGACCTCAACGAAGGAACGCTGGCAAACTTACTAAGCGAAATCAGGTTAATTTGGCCTCACGGTCATGGTTTATCATGTTTATCATGTTGTCATGCTACTGTCTTCAAAAGAAGCCTGGTAACCCCCGATTTTTATTAGATTTTCCGATTCATCATTGTTCCAGCAAGATATTGAGGCACTTTGGAGAAAATGACATTTTAACTTCTTAGAAAATTTGAGCTTTCACTATGAAAATAGAGGCGTTTTTCATAGAATTCCCACCTAATCTCATATATTAGTATATGATAAAACCATTATAGTAGACCATATAGATTTCTCGACTATGCAACAATAAGCCTGGCGACCCCTGGATTTGATCTTTTATTTTGAATGTTAAAGGCTTGAGTTACCTCCCGTTGAAATATAAGAAAAATGACATTCTACTTTCAAATTGTCTGTAACTTCCTTAAAGAGAATATCCTGTACATACGTGATGAAGCATACCGTCAATAACCATGATTTTATGGATTAAGGATGTTTCATCAGCTTTCAAAGGAAAACCTAAAACGGATGATAAAATATTAATAATGATGAATATTATGTCATAATCAAGGAAGTTATAGGGATCTACACAATAACAAGGATATTATACCGTTTTGGACTCGGTGGGTTCGGTGATTATAGAAATAGGCAAACTTCTGAGCTATTCTCTGGATGCTTACGTGAAGTACAGCTCAGAAGTTTGTCTAGTTCCATAAACAAGGATATTGTCAACAACACTGACAAATCAAGGTTCACTGATAGACGTCTGGGTAGCCAAACTTAATATATGAAAAACGTGGAAATAGCTTCAGCATCACCTGATTTTTTTTTGGTTTTGCTGGTCACCAGGAATACTGCAACTCAGATGATAAGTAGGATGTAATAACGTAATCGGCCCTGGAATGCTCAAGCCTCGAAAGGCCAAAATTTCAAAATTCCCCCCCCCCCACAAAAGACAACAAAAGCCATAGATTGCGTGAAATGAAAATAAAAAATTACGAAAGGATGAATGCATTATAATGTAATGTTCTTTGGACAGCCTGTGACGATTGCAACTCGAAATATATAAATACATGTACGACTATATATCAGCATAACTACTTCAACTTTCGTGAAATAAAAAAAAATCAACTATCTAATTTGCGCCAGGAATAAGTAGCCAAGTAGTCTATAGTTCCTATTGCATTTTTGAAGGATGTATCATCAACACTGAAACAATGGCGTCATCTAATGTTCCTCATTGGCGAAATGTTAACGATAAACGTTTAATGATCTAACTTCATAGCTTTGCCCTCATGTTCTCCTTAGATAAAGTTAAGATATTCATACACTTTTAATACTTTGTAAATCCAACAATGAACAGACAATGTCATTGTCATTATCTTGTTCTTTCCAATTCTTAGTGAAATTACAAAACGATGAGTTCATTATGATGTCATGTTCTTTTCATAGTATGTGACGATTGCAACTCGAATATATAAATACATGTGCGACTAGGCACCAGCATAGCTACTTCAACTTTCTCAGAAAAAAATAAACAACTTTCTGATTAGCGCCAGGAATAAATGTCCCACATAGTTTCCGCGGTCATGTGACAGGATGTGGTTCAAGTACATCGCATTTTTAGAGGATGCCTCGTTAACACTGACACTGTTGCAACGGTTACTCAGTGAGAGTACACACAGTGAAAGAACAGCGCATTGTGGTTATATTCAGTAAAATCAAAAGTAAATAGTATCAATTTATACCTTGGATGAATGCCAATCTGAATCAGACTTGCGGGCTAGAAGTCGTTTGTACAATAGTTGCTTCGGTAGTCTGAACGAAAGGTTGAATGAGGTCCGCTGGCGACTCTATCATCGATGCTCAAATATTTTTCTGAACGTTTTTGGTAAAGAAGGGTTTACATATGGCCTATACGCATATATCCCTTAGAAGCATTGCTAAATCCTCTGAACAATAAATCTTTCCTGATTATCTTCGGCTTTTCTTGAAACACAACTACTTGGATAAAGGACTAGACATTATTAATTTACGTTGTACCAAACTATTTCAAGTTCACAGAACCTCCTTGCATTTCATATAAATATGCTAAATCTATAGCCACCAAAATATTCAATTACTCTAATGCTGCCAATGAGTTTGATTGGGATTTATAACCGTTGGGGGGCTACAGTTGTGATTGTGAATCGTCGAACTTTATCTATACACCATGCAAAACTATTGCTACTGGTGACCTTGATGTGGTGAGTGATAAGGACCTAAGACTACTGATGGAGGGACCCAAATATAGAGAGTCGAGAAGAATAAGTCTGAAGGCCGATCAAAAGACAGTCCTGTCTGCTCTCGAACAGTACTTATTGATTGGTCTAAGCGAGAAAAAGTTGAACCTACAGTACTCGCTGATTGGCTGGACCTCACCAAGAGCAAGGTCGTTGAAACAATTCGCCATATTGACAGAAACACTCTTCCTCAATCAAAACAAGTACTGAGAAACCTCAATTCACAAGAAGTTCTGGCAAATCTCAAGAGTAAATTCGTCATAGTCTCAGCAGACAATGCTCCAAATAATATAATATTCGTATGTAAATATTACTATTGCGAAGTGCTGTTTAAAGAATTGAGTGTAAACACAGCATCATCAAATATGTCTACTTACCCACAAACTGCATTTACTCTGAAAGATTTATTTAACAATCACAAAACGTTTCTCGGGAAAAGAGGTATTTGTCTTCCAACCAATCATGACGACATACCAAAAGTATACTGGACTCCCAAAATGCACCAATCACCATACAAAGCTAGATTCATAGATGGTTCTAGAAGCTGCACCACCAAGCTTCTTTCAACCCTGTTGACGCGGGCCCTCCAGGAGCATTTTGGGAAAGGTATTGCGCCACTATTTCTAAGAACTCTGGCGTTGAATGTATGTGGACATTGAAAAACTCAAAATGTCTTACGGAAGAACTTGATGCTAAAGGTCACATACCGTACAGATATGTATCCACATGGGATTTCTCGACTACCTATACTACAATCCCTCATCAGGACCTTTTTGACCTCCTAAGTTCATTAATAGTATCTGTGTTCAAGAAAACTGATCGTAGATATATTAATGCCGGAAGCCATAAAGCATTCTTTAGCTCTACTACATACAAGAGATATCATTCATGGGATGTTTCTTTGTTTATAGAGTTGCTTGAATTTCTCATTAAAAATATCTTATGTGAAATTTGGCAGCACAACACAGCACAGAGGTAATCCAATGGGTACTAATTGTGCACCCCTGATGGCTGACCTATATCTGTTCTCTTATGAATCTGACTATATGCATGCGCGTTCAAAAACCGATCCATTCAAAGTCCGTTCCTTCTCATTCTCCAAACGCTATATAGACGATCTTCTCGCTGTTGATAATCGCTATATAAATGACGCAGTGAAGGATATATATCCACCTTCACCGGATTTGTAAGAAACTACAGATAGCCCTACAGGCATATGATATTTAGACCTATATCACTATAAAAAATGAAGTGAGCCTTCATGTTTATGTATACTATGATTGTCTTTTTGAATTTGGTGTTAATACTGTGGAATATGGAATAGGTCTTTGGATTACGAACGCGGATATTCTTTAATGGACGACGGCTGAATTCTGAATGACGGACCAGAAGCTTGTAATTCTCTCTCGTCGGCTTTATGACAAAAGAGATGCTTACAATTTCGACATCGTAAACTATCCCTTTCTGGACAGTAATATTCCAGTGGGACCTGCATATGGCGTATGCATATCTCGCCTAGTAGCATTTGCTAGATCCTGTGTTAAATGTGACGATTTTAATCAACGTCACAAAACATTGTTGCAGAAAATTATAAAACAGGGCTATACCACCAAGTGTCTCTATTCAAAGTTTCTCAAATTTGGCGATACATATGGCATGCTGATAGCAAAATACGAGCGTAGCGTGCAAGATCTATGGCGTTACGTTTCGTAATTTGGGTCTAATTTCGCTTAACCCGGAGGTAGGGGCAATATGAAACCATGTACTTCAAGATACTCGTGGTGCTCATATGAACAGTCACAATCAAAGCGTGACTGAGATACATCGTTCTCTAGATGACGAATTCACAACGAATATTATGGATTAAGAATACTGATCAGCGATACGGATTTGATATTTTTGGAACATCATGATGTCTTGGTGGCATCATTAAAAACTGTTGACCGCTTCTCTCTTGCAGGAAACTAGCCTATTTTTATGTATACTATGATTGTCTTTTTGAATTTGTTGCTAATACTGTTATATGGAAAATGGAATTGGTCAATGGATTTTGGACGCGGATATTCTTTAATGGACGACGGCTGAATTATGAATGACGGACTAGACTCTTGTAATTGGAATTAAAATCTTCGTATTGGTATTTGTTATGTACTAATTTGCCGCCGGGACGTCTTTCATACCTCGTCAAAACCCCTCAATTACTTTGCTTCGCAATCTTATCGGTATGGAAGACGCCCCAGCGGTAATTTAGTACATAGCATATACCTCTATGTCGGTTGGTTATAAACCCTAAATTCATATATCGATGTTTTCGAAAAAGGGCCATAACTCTATGTGGTATAAAATCCCCGATAGGAGTAAAACACTGGACAGTGCACATCTACAAGGTACTGAGCATCTTAAGCATCAAATAATAGCCCAGATATCGTCCGATCAAGTATGCACTGATGTTGACGATAATGGACAATAATTCTTGGGAAAATCATCGAAATAGGCAAATGACCTGTCAGTATACATCTTCAAGGTAATAATTACAAGCGTCTAGTCCGTCATTCATAATCCAGCCGTCGTCCATTAGAGAATATCCGCGTCCATAATCCAAAGACCTATTCCATATTCCATATAACAGTATTAGCACCAAATTCAAAAAGGCAATCATTGTATACATAAAAATAGGCTTGTTTCCTGCAAGAGAGAAGCGGTCAACAGTTTTCAATGATGCCGGCAAGACATCATGATGTTCCAAAAATATCAAATCCGTATCGCTGATCAGTATTCTTAATCCATAATATTCGTTATAGAGTCGTCATCTAAAAAGAAAGATGTATCTCAGTCACGCTTGATTGGGACTGTTCATATGAGTACCATGAGGATCTTGAAGTACATGGGTTCATACGGCCCCTAGCCCCGGGTTAAGCGGAATTAGACACAAGTTACGAAACGTAGCGCCATAGATCTTGCACTCTACGTTCGTATTTTGCTATCAGCATGCGATATGTATCGCCAAATTTGAGAAACTTTGAGTGGAGGCGCTTGGTGGAATAGCCCTGTTTTATAAGTTTCTGCAACAATGTTTTGTGACGTTGATTAAAATCATCACATTTAACACAGGATCTAGCAAATGCTACTAAGCGAGATATGTATACGCCATATGCAGGTCCCACTGGAATATTACTATCCAGAAAGGGATAGTTTACGGTGGCGAAATTGTAATCATCTCTTTTGTCATAAAGTCGACGAGAGAGAATGCCCGCTTCATTTTTATAAATATAGAGATCTAAATAAGATGTGCCTGTAGGGCTATCTGTAGTTTCCTTCAAATCCAGTGAAGGTGGATATATATCCTTCACTGCGTCATTTATATAGCGATTATCCACAGCGAGAAGATCGTCTATATAGCGTTTGGTGAATGAGAAGTAACGGGCTTTGAATGGATCGGTTTTTGAAAGCGCCTGCATATAGTCATATTCATAAGAGAACAGATACAGGTCAGCCAACAGGGGTGCACAGTTAGTACCCATTGGAATACCTATATGCTGCTGATATATTGTGTTGCCAAATTTCACATAGATATTTTTAATGAGAAATTCAAGCAACTCTATAAACAAAGAAACATCCCATGAATGATATCTCTTGTATGTAGTCGAGCTAAAGAATGCTTTATGGCTTCCGACATTAATATATCTACGATCAGTTTTCTTGAACACAGATACTATTAATGAACTTATACGGTCAATAAGGTCCTGGTGAGGGATTGTAGTATAGAGAGTCGAGAAATCCCATGTGGATACATGTCTGTACGGTAAGTGACCTTTAGCATCAAGTTCTTCCGTAAGACATATTGAGTTTTTCAATATCCACATACATTCAACGCCAGAGTTCTTAGAAATAGTGGCGCAATACCTCGAGTGGCGCAATTCGAGTTTCCAAGATGTCAATCAAATTGTAGTTGAGATATCGTTCAGACAACTTCAAAGTTCAGAAAATGTTCCGGTAATATGTACATACGTCGCGAGTTAAAATAGACCCGTAAGTAGTATACAGTACTGATTTCGAGTCCCATTGGGTTCTGTGCGCATGCGCGAGAAAGTGAAAGTGGTGCGCAAGTATGACGTCACTTCCGGTCTGGGTGAATCGGGCGTGACATGGGTAGGGTTGGTTGACCTAGATCTGGGTCGAATGGACTAATGCATGTACTGACCTGTATCTGGGTTTTTTTTCCATGTTATGATTGAATGATAGCAATGCATGTAGTGTATGTGGGTGTTTTCCATGCCTCTGGGCCGGTGACTTGAGGTCACAACGGTAGCCTTTCGGTGACTTGGGGTCCCTACGGTAGGCTTTCGGTGACGTCCGCGCGTGCATCCGCGTACTAGGATTGCTTTCGTCGACGTCCGCGCGTGCATCCGGGTACTTCTATGTAGGTGTATACAAGTGGGCATTTTCATGGCATATCTTCATTCATTGGCCACTATGACCTGACCCGCCTGAGTCACAGGCACAGCCTGACCAGCCTGACGAGAGGAGCTAATACCAGTGGATATACCCCAGCCAGCGTGGAAAAGATTTTCCAGACGATCCAAGAGCGCCTCCGGCTGATGCTTTGCCCGAAGACGAGCCTGTGAGTGCCGTGTACCGATGCCACTGGAACGGTGTTTTCACCGTCACCGTCGTCTGTTGGACTTGTATAATTTTCGACTACAGGACCTCACGTATCTTCCTACCTACGCCGAGAGCATTTTTACAGCTTTCAAGTTGAATATGACATTTGGGTACATCTTACGGCACAAAGAGACGGACCAGTTACGGTATTATCATCCCAGTAATAATACCTATGTCTTTGACCAGCCGTTCACGGTGACGGATGCTATTTCCATGGAGTCACTTATCGACCTACTCACTACGTTGGGTCCTTTGGAATGGGCCCGATTGCAACGTCCCAACACCAAATGGGCTGTAGAAATGGTGACGAACGTCACATTTTTCTTGACCAAATTGAGAGATCATCCCATCGGCGCTCCTGTTATTCTACCGTCTTGGCTGCTCCTTCGAAAAGGCATGTATGCGTTAACGGGAGGCCACCATGGGCCCTACAAAGACCGGAAATGTCTATTTCGGGGTTTGGCCGTTCATTTGGACCAGTGTGATCCCAAGGCTTGTGAGAGAGTGGCAGCTGGTTATTGGGAAGAGTATATAGAGGCACAAGCCATAGACCCACGGAAGTTCCGAGGAGTCCCATTCAAGTATTTGGATGTTGCAATCCTACATTTGTTCTCAATGCCATCGGGTGTTCAAACAATCTCAGGACTTACATCGGCACGAGAAGATTTCTGACAACATTGTGAAACGGAAATTTACTGGTGGTGTATACCATAACACGCCTACTATTTTCGAAGAGCTGGCTGATGAGGGTCTTGTCATACCACTAGAGGACCGTTATTTTCCCTACCGGGCGTGTTATGATTTCGAGGCCATTTTGGAACCCATGGACATGTTCTCAGCCAAAACGCAGTGGACGCAGCACTATATACCGAAGCCCGGTTATGACGCTGCGCCCGTGTGTTTCGTGTCGTCGGGGGACTCCCATGAGTTGATTACCCGCATGATGGTATATTTAGAGGGAGTCAGTGCGGCCAGTACAGAACTGTTGGTGTCCAAGTTCCAGGACGTACTGGACCTACTCGACGATCGTATTCCTACACCGGGTGTATCCTTCAGCGACGACGAAGAGTCGGAGTCGGAGCCCGAGATGCAGGACATTCAGCCGCAGGATGTACCTTTACTTAAGCCGTACGCGGAGAAATTGAAAGCCCGATTCCTACAATACCTGGGCCAGTTACCCGTGCTCGGCTTCAATTCGGGTCGATACGATCTCAGGGTGTATTCCAAACCTAAATGATGTGCGGCTAAAAACAGGCATGGGTTCGGATCTTCGGCCATAAACAGATGTAAAATCTTTAACAAAAACCCTATAAAAGTATATATTTTCTAAATGAGCACACTCGTGCCATTATTTCAGGAGACTTGTGAGCTTTTGAAATTGAAAAGGAAAGGCGTGCAATCCTCCTTAAACCTTCTTCAACTTTTCTGAAAAACAAAATAGAATATATGAAAATGTGTCAAATTCTACCCGCAACCCAGAGAAAACGTTTCTTTTATGTATGTTAAAGTGTTTCCCGTCCAAAGGACAATTTAAAATGGCGAAAAAAACCCAGGGGGTCTCTCTACTCGTTTTTTGTGAAATTTTATCGCCATAAAGGAATTATCATTTTCACTTCCCGAAAAAGTGCGGATTTTGGTCCGCCAGATATTCAATTCCGGACACGATTAACTCTGTAGTGGCGAGTGGGTGCGATCAGCAAGCAATTGTTATATCCTCGTTTGGAGAAATGGTGACGTCCAGCAGGGTGATACTATAGATATCAGTTAGTAGAAAGGTAAGAAGAAATCGGGCGACGTTCCTTATTATAAAATTAGGGAGGGGCCATTTGTACGAAACCCTGGCAAGTGTGGAGTGCACCCTCAACATGGTGAAGGAATTTCTCTACCCTTACTTGGCCCAGTCCAATACCGTCAAGTCCGTCATCAAAAAGATCAATAATCACATGGCCCTCACCACCACGTCACTCCAATTAGCTCCCAATTATAGCTATGATCAGTGGGTGAAGGCCTATGACTGTGCACAAACCAAAGGGAGGTTCCCTTACACGTATATGTCGACGCTCGACCGCTTGGAGGAAACACAGTTGCCACCCCGGCACACTTTCTTCGACGATCTGAAGCAGGTGGAAAGTTCTGAAGAAACGTATCGGGAACTACAGCAGGTATGGAACGACCAACGCATGCAGACCTTGCGAGATTTCCTCGTGTATTATAACAACCTGGATGTCGTTCCATTCCTCGAAGCGGCCGAGAAAATGGCCCAACTTTTTCGAGATCAAATGCACGTGGACATATTCAAGGAGTGCTTGAGTTTACCGGGTCTTGCGCTTCGCCATCTCTTTCAAGATTGTCCTACGTACTTTTCACTGATACAACAAAGAGATGAGGACAGGTATGATTGTTTAAAGCAGAACATCGTCGGTGGGCCCATTTTTCGTCGTTATCACGAGAAGGACGTCACAACCCTTCCAGGTGGGAAACCCTGTGCCAAAATCATTGGATTTGATGCCAATGCCCTGTATCTGTGGTCCCTCGTCCAACCCATGCCAAGCGGACATTATACGCGCTGGTTGGCGGAAGGCCAACATTTTCTACGTCAACGTACGCCGTACAAACATCTGGCTGACCAGTGGCTGGACTGGGAAGCCGATCGATGGGGAATTTCTATACGACATCAAACCAACGCCACAGAGAAGCGGATAGGAGATCGTCGACTCCCCGTCGATGGGTTTGCTATTATCCACAATAAACCCACCGTATTCCAATTTTTCGGGTGTTACTGGCACGGCCACCAATGCCATTTCAGCGCTGAACGCTTCAACGAACGCCGTGGGAAATCGACAGATGAACTACGGGCAGAAGTGGTGGAGAACGGGGATTACGTGAAAGAGATGGGGTACCAGCTCTTCGAAATGTGGGAGTGTGAATTTCACACCATGTGCCAGGCCCTCCCACACCTACGCCTCTCCCTTAGAGCGCAAGAGTACCCCTCAGTCGCCGGCGACTGCTGACCCTGCCACAGATTTTCGACGCCGTTCGTTCCGGGGACCTCTACGGGTTTGTGGAATGCGACCTGCATGTTCCCGACAACCTCAAGCCACTATTCGTCCAGTGCCCACTCACCTTTAAATACACGTTGGTGAGTCGGGATGACATTAGAGACACCATGGGCGCCTATGCTGAGCAACACGAGTGCCTGCCTCGTTCTCGTCGGATACTGATCGGGAGCATGTGGGGGGGAGGGGGAATCTTGCTGGGTACCCCGCTACTGCAATGGTACCTGAGCCACGGCCTCGAAGTGACGCGAGTCTACCAAGTGATACAGTACATACCGACATCGTGACGTCTGCCCGTCGTCAAGGAGATAAAGGTACCAGTCAGGCCATTATCGGGGAATCCTGGAAACTGACGGTCAATGGCTACTATGGGAAAACCGTCACCAACCAAGACAAGCACGTTAACGTGAATATCTGTACTACCAAACAAGCGCGCAAAAAGATCAACTCGCCCCTGTTTCGGTCCGTGTGGACGTCATCGATTACGATACGTATGAAGTCACTTCAGCCAAAAAGACCACGCGTTACAACTTACCGCTCCAAATGGGATGTATGGTATACCAGGTGGCCAAGCTGAGGATGCTGCAATTTTTATATGATTTCATGGGTGTGTATTTCAATCCATCAGACTGGCAATTAATGGAGATGGACACGGACTCTGCCTATATGGCCGTCTCTAATGCGGATTGGGAGTCACTCGTCAAACCCGAATTACGAGCGCAACATGAGGCGGAACGGGACCATTACCAGAACGACAAGCGGACGCCGGGCCTCTTCAAGTTAGAGTAGAGTGGAGATGCCATGAGCGCCCTGTCGCCCAAGACGTACTATTGTTACGGTGGAAACAACAAGTTCAGTTGCAAAGCCATCGACACAGCCCTCTACCTGGGCGTGCTGCAAAGCCAGGCCAGTGCGAGTGACACTAACAGAAGATTCCGGGTCGTCGACCACCAGATGCGGACGTACATCCAGCAACGGGATGCCTTCACATTTTTCTACCCGAAACGGAAAGTCCTTCCCGATGGAGTCAATACCACCTACCTGGACTTGTGAAACTATGACTTTTGATATACTTCTCATGATACTTAAAACTATAACTGTAAAAAATAGCGTACACGATAACTGTAAAAGTCGGGATGGCCGCCGGGCGCCAGTCCTAAGTGCTGATCTGCGCAATGCAGGTCGTGGTTTCGAATCCTACTCCTGACAGTTTTTTTTACATACCTACTGTATTGTTGACATTCTTTGTACATATTTTATACATTCATGTTCACCTCTGTTTTCATGAATTTTTATTGAACATCAATGAACGTCAGAAAAAAAACAATAAGAACACCGCGCGGTAGAAATTAAGACAACCAGAGAAATGGGGCATGAACATTAAAACGAGAGGCAGCCCAGTCGTACACTAAGACATCACGGTCTTCGGCTTGAGAATAATCATCAAACATCTGTACAATCGTTTCCATGGAATGTCCTCTACTCCGGTGGGTGAGATAAACCACACAGTACTGGCCGCATACACTACTCAAGTGTCCTTGTAATCTTTTAGTATTCCAGCACCACACTGTAGTAGATTCGTCCATGAACTGGGTCAAATCGGGATGCAGGGGTGCAAGTCGGTAGGAATCAAAGTATTCTCCTTGGCCCAGGGCGTCCACGCATACAGCCACCCAATGTTCACCCGGTCGAGTACGAGGGTCTGTATTCAGGATGTAGGCCGCAGGGGTGGATGGGGTGGTCGGAAAGACATTGCGTGGAAACATACCTCGAAAGGGTACCCGGGGATCCCGCTGGAGTAGGGCGATGAGCTGCTCTGTATCCATGACTCTAGCTGGCGTAGTCATACAGGACGTTTCTTTGCTGATCCACTGTGATGACGTTATCAAACTCGGCGTAGCAAATCACGTTAATGGTTTGGGGTAGAGCTACGGAGAAACGCAGTTCCAACCGTAAGTTTCCTTTCTTGAGCAAGGCCAGCTGATGACCGTGTTCCAAGGTAGGGGTGAGGTCGAAGGCGAACAAAGTGTACCCACGGGCAAAGTCTCGTCGAGTGATGGTATTTCCTTCGTCCTGATTGTTTTGCCTTGTGGCTGTAAACAGGTCCAGGTAGCTCCGCACATATTGATGGTTACCAAAATCCGGTTGTAACGGACGGGCTGGGATTTGATGGCCAGCCTTCCACGTGACTCACCAACACCCCCGGTTGCAAATCCACGGTACGGACAAACAGGACTACATCTTCTATGACGATCTTGTAATTGGCGGGATCTCCGCCAGCCATCAAGGCGAAAGTGGGTGGGGAACGGATCAACTTGATCTTGATGGATACGCCGTTCATCATGTACCGGTCTTGCAAGAACAGATTGGCGTGCAGTCGACCTATCATATCGACGGACCTGCTACCGGCTGTAAACCTCCTGCGTTGGAAGAACCCATTATTGGCAACGGTGGTGGTATCCAATTCACCGGGCGTATCTCTGTAGTACAGTGGTGCTGTCAAGGTTTTTTTTTGGCATCTTCTCCGTACGACAACATCCTCTCGACGTAGGCTCGGTACTGGTACGTATTGGTGGATGTACTGATGAGTTTATCGTTCAGACTGATATCCACCTGTTGTAACATCAAGTGCAGCCAGAGATTCACCGGGGCTACGACCGCTTCGTCCTCGATGTCCGTCCCGTCTCCTTTCACCACTTTGGCTTTCACGTAAAAGTACGTGTCGGCTAAATCCAGGTAGGCCGTATCGTTGTTTTCAATGGTAAATTCCAGCGGTTCCGTTCCCGTCAGGCTATCCAGGGGACGATGTTCTATCCAACGACCCTCGGCGATACTGGTCTGTGTGGGTGGAATAATCCACAAATCCAATTCACTGTTGGTGGACGGACACGACTCGGAGTGAATGAATGCCATTATGCGAATATGTCTCTCTTCTTCTGTGGTGTGCGTCTTCGGTGTGTTGGCCGTCGAATGACTCTCCCATGTGACGGGGGTTGTTTTAAGGGCTGTGGCGACCAAGACGCTGCCTGCTTCTTTGGCCCGTCGTTTCAAGGTTTGTCTAGGTGCCGTACCACTCAAGACATCACCGGCGACTTGCAGTCCACTGCGTACCGCTTGTTTGCCCACCCCTTTTAATCCACGTGTCACCAAGGGCAAGAACGTTTTGACAATGCTTCCCAGTATTTCCCAGCCCGTGATCTCGTTGCATACGTGCACGGCTAAAGACCTGACCTCCACCTCCCGTTTGTTTCTTGTAATAGTCTGCATAGCTGGCCGTATGGCACTGGTAAGGCACGTACATTATACGAAGTGGGGAGAACGTGCTTGTCGGAAATGAAGTGTTAGCACCACTTTCCCTCGTTCGAATGCGACCGGTCATCTCTTATATCCAGCGTGATCGTGTTGATATCGGTCTGTCGTATGGGTAGGTAGAGTATGTGGTTGAAACTCTGGGTGATTTGATCTCCATACTTCTTTCTAATGGGGACCAACCGTAACAGAGATGTGTTGACATCTCCGACAATGTGGTTGTCGACCACGTCCTTGTAGGCGTAGAGTCCGTACATACCCACTTTCATATCCATCGTAATTTCGGCTCTGTCGGTGCTTGGACCCGAGTAGATCGGGTGAGGGAGACCTAGCATTTACTGTAGGCTAGGACTGAGTTCGACACCCACGTTGGGGCAGAGAAGGAGACAGGCCTTGTCGTTGTGTGCGTTGTAATCGAAGTCCACATGATTGACGAAGGGAAGGATTTGACGGGTTTTGAAGTATTCGTGACGATCCGAAGAGACTTATAATGCATCAGTGATTTCAGCCCCTGTATGAACTCCTTGGGGGTATCGTATTGGCCTTCGGGTAGGGTCAGTCGGGTTACTTTGCCTTCGTAGGTCACCTCGTACTACACGTCCTTGTCTCGCACGTTGTACCACGAGTAAGGGTATTGAATATCCACGAGTCCACATTCCCACCGTCCAGGTAAATGCAACGGTTGCGGTAACTGGGTCACGTACATGGCCAAGGTGTTGTTAGGAAACACCTCGTGCGAACTGTTACTGGGCAACGCGAGGTAAAACATGACGACTGAGCTTTTCTGCTTCCGCTCCCGGCTTTAATAGGGGCCCCAGGCCTTGGGCGGTTGTATCCGACGCCCTGATCGTCGCGGTGACTTGCTACCCGTCTTAGATTTCTAATAGGGATGAAAAGAACGTGCCCGCCGTGAGGGTGTTTTGGGGGGTGTCAAAGGGGTATCTTCCCAAGAAGGTGTTGGTAGGTCATTCGGCGATTGTTGCATCCACGGTTTCTGCATCCAGCGAGTCCAGCGTAGAGGATTCTCCACCAATTCTTGAGGGACGTGCGTGTCTTTCAACGCTTGGGAAGTAGTCCATAGTTTCGGATTATTGGTCCCCCTCAAAAATATTTATACATCAGAGCGCCCGGGTCTGACCACATGATAATTATCCTTCCCTTTTTGATAACCAGTATTTATAGTACCAAGCTTCTAGGTACTACCATTCCTTCAAAATGACATATGCGGATGGGTGGCTCGATTGAGTTATATGGAGGATCGGGCCGCGAAGTCAACATTCGTCAGCCTCAGTTTCGTCCGTTTTTTAGGTGTTTAAGATAGGGTTATGTTGCATATGGGATATGTGACAAATTCGGCGTAGTCGACCCCATATTTTGAATAGCTTTTTTATCTTGCCGCCAGACGGGGAACACTGGGGAGAAATCTTATTGAAATCGATTGTCAAGATTTCTCCAGGAAATGAGCGAAATATGGCGTATTTTGGGTCATTTTAATGGATTTTCCGGAAAATTTGGAGCACGTTCCGAGGAAAGAAAATTTATCTCGGGTTAAATTTGCATAACTGGCTTGTATGTTAAATTAATGGTTTGAGCATTCCCATGAAGAAAATATGTACTTTTATATGGGTTTTCTGCATGGTTTGGTAACTCGGAAAGACGGAAGGACTATACCAAGGGTCTATTTCCAGCAACGAGGGGTCTACTGTGGACTGCACCCTTGAGCAAAGGCTTCCCAACCCGGTGGATTAGAGTGTTTGCGAGAGCGCACCGTATCGTTGATCACATCGGTGATATGAGACCCCGGCACCACTCGGTTTCGAATAAGCAGTTCCACCAGATCGGTCCAACCCATATCAGGATTCTGTTTCACCCGGTCCAACAATAAACGGGCCTTGGTCTTGAACGCCTTACGGACACTGGCCAACACTTCATCTTCGAGCTGAGGTGATGATGAGGCTGCTGGTGGTGGTGGTGATGATGTTGGACCACCCCTATATTGATCCATAAATGGCAGCGTCTGATGTTGAATTTTCTCGTGATCGGGCAGTCGACGTTGAAGTATGCTATTCATCTCTTCATCGAGGGACTGCAGTTGTTGTACCGTGGCAGGGACAGGGTATGGTGATTGCAAGCTTTGTAACAGTCGAGGTTCGACCAGCATCATTTTTGTCGTATGTTCCATGACGTTAGCGTGCTCCACCCAAGATGGACCCTACTAATGGTCCCAGTACCGAGGCTGCTAATGGAGCAAGTAGTGCCCCGATAAATCCACCTTTCTGTAGCTCCTGTTTCTTTCTCTTTAAACTCGTCTTCTTCGCCAGCGTTCGGAGACCCGTCTTGTGCAGTTTCCCTTTTAACACATTATGAGCGACTTCACACAAGCACTGTACCAATGCCGCGTCCGCCCCGCGCACCAAGGCCCGGACCACCTCCGGTGGCGCGCCTCGTGACATGCGGAGCGCCGGCGCGTGCTTCCGTATCCGCGCAGACATGATGAGAAAGTGAATGGTAAGGTGTTTTGTCTTGTTCTTTTATTTGGGCCTGTACACCGTCTGGAACTCACCGGGAAAAATGCGGGTCCGCAATCGAAGTGCCGAAGGTGTCCCTTGTTTCAAGTCGATGAGCAGGTAGCCATGGTCCTCCTGGGTGGCATCTTCAAAGGCTTCCCGAACGAAGGCAGTGTTTTTAGGGTACATCTGTTTCGCCAGGCGCATAATTTGTGACGCGTCTCTGGGGTTTTTGAACAACACCACTTACTGGGCATTCAAACTGATGTTCCTGTGCTCTTTGTTCTTACTGAAGAGATTTTGGACGATGTAGATGATACTCAGCCGGCGATGATGACTGCCTTTGGTAAAAATCCGGGTCACTCGACTATCCGTTTCGGCCATCAGATCATCCACGATCACCAACGTGTCCGGGGCCAAGTCCTCCTCTGGGGGTAACCCTTCCACCAAGGTGAGTCCAGGACTCCGTGCCAGTTCCTCGTACGCAGGCTGCCAAGCTCCATAACACCGGAAGATGCGGGCCACGGGAGGAGAAATGAGGGCTGACCCGTGTTGGATGAGACGTTGAACGAAGTGTGTTTTCCAGCGATAAGACACATGAAAAGATGCTGCCACCGTGGATCCATTTTCCACCACACTAGTAATTTGGTGTTTTGGGCCAAGCGTTCAGAGGCCCACCACCGTTGTCGCGGATCCCACCGGGAATCGTAGTTCTGGGGGTACCGTTGCCGTGGTAATCGTGGTACAAGACCCACTACACTTGTCGGAGTCCTATGGTGCCGTAGTTTTGCCCCGGTAGTAGTTGCGGTCGTCGTCGGTGGTACCCTGCTGATGGTAGGAATAGACGGAGTAGTGGTGATGGTGGTGGTGGTGGTAGATGCCCCCAGAGTTGAATAGACCCTCGTGATGTTCCGCCGAGTAGGTGCCGCCAGGATGGTTACCTTCGTGATGTCCCGCAGAGTAGTGGTAGGTGCCTGCGGGATGGTGGTGTTGTTGTTGATGTTGTTGTTGTTGGTAGCGTATTGACATTGGGGTGCCGGGGTAAGGCGTGTGGGTGAGATGGGTGGTAGGTTGAAACAGGATATCAAGTACGCCAAGTCGTAGAAGACACCTCCAAATAGGACACACAGAAGCACTAGTATACACACGACAGTACCGACTTGTCCTTTTCGAGTACGCAGCAGTAAGGGAAGTTGTGCACTATCCATGGTACGGCCCTAGACTGAACGCTGTACGAGACGTGAGGTAGAATTTATACCCGTTTCATGTCACAGGCTGAGACCCAGGAATTAAACGAACTTGGCCAATCTTGCCATTTGACGAAATGATATGGGATGCCACGTCGACATTCCGTTTTCAAAATCTCTTCCACCGTGTTGTAGTCTTTCTGTGTTTTTACGACCGGTTGTAATTCCGCCTCGTAAAACGTGCCTTGCAGTGTTTCTTCTTGTAGATCTTCCAGTTGATAGACGTGTGGGTTTCGGGGACTATTGCGAACAATGACAAGGTGCTCATCACTCCAGTTGAGCAAGTAACTTTTCTCAAATTGTCCGTTGGCTTTACTGATTCGTACCACATCTCCGCGTTTGTAACGGGGTGAAGTGCTAGGTGCTTCAGATGGTGAGTACAGCTTACGGCGCACTTGATATTCGTTGCGTTGCGTCACATCGACGGGAGCCCGTTGGATACTGCGATGATAGGCTGGGTTGTACCCTCGGACCAGTTGAGGTACCACATCGATGTACCGTCGGGTGCTTTTGTGTGTAAAATACTTGTACATCCGTCCTTTCAAGGTCCGATTGAACCGTTTCACAACAGAGGCTTTCTTCTCGTTGTACGTATGGAAGAAAAACACCTTCTGTTTCTTGAGGAAAGGCTTGAAAGTGTCGGTTGAGAAATTCTGTGCCTTCATCCGTTTGCAAATAGAGGGGTTTGCGACCCGTCTTGAAAATCTGCTGGAACGCCCGTACAAGATTCTCCCCTGTTTTGGTTCGGATGGGTACCATCCATGCGTACTTGGATAAAATATCGATACAGGTCAACATGTACCGATGTCCATCATTGTTGGCCGCAAATCGACTCATATCGACCAAATCTGGCTGCCATTGTGCGTCTATCCCTCCTACGATGACTCGGTTACGGCGAAAATGCCGTCGGCTGCTCGATGTAAGCTATAAGTGTCTTGGGTTTTTAACAATTCCCGAACTTCAGTTCGACTGATGCCTTGGGACTGCGCAGCTCGAGCGAGCGCTCCAACAGCGCTATAAGCGGCTGGACTTACTGGGCTGTAATACAAATCCGTTAACACCTCATCCACATGTTTTGTCTTGGTCCGACCCTTGCCCCACCGGGTGCCACACCGGGTCCCCCACCGGGTTTTGCTGTTCTGTCTTCGCTTCATGATGAGACACTGACACTCCAGACTGTGTGTACCCTATAGATATAGTACTTCGTCGACAATGGGGACTACTTGTTCCAAGGGTCCAGGGTAAAATTACCGCCTTTTAGACAGGTGAGTTGAGCAAAAAAGGAACCGCGGCAAATGTAGACGTCGTCACACAGGCGAATGCTATGACCGTCTAGTGTACCCTTTAACACACGTTACAAGGTGATCCATCCTTTCCGTGACAAAGAGACCTGCGCTTTGGGTTTACACGAACACCCAGACTGGTTATCGATGAGATCCACTTGTTTGGGGTACAACCATAGGGTGCAGCCAGGGGTAAGCCTCCGAGTAGCCACAGTGAGCACTTCGGGGTGCATTAAGTCATCGACCTCTCGGGGATAGTAGCTTTCAACGCCATCCATAATGGAGGTTGAAGTGTGATATGGGCGCCTCCACGCTGTTCCAACCGGGGGAAAAAAGAATCATCTCCACCACTTCGTATCTACACACCGACTCCCACATGCATGGAATCCAATTCGGGCTCTTTTCCCTTTAACAACCGTGTCAATAGCGTCCACCCTAAAACAATCTTCACCTCCGGCGGTTCTTCTTCGACGACCTCGAGGTGATCGTCAATGACGATCAGGTAGACGTCGGACGTCAGTTGGAATAACGCAAGCTCTGTTCCGTCCTCTACCATGGTGGTGAATGATAAAAACCGGTTAGAGAGGCCTGTCTATATAGAGTAGTACAGGTCGTTGCCAGGTCGAATAGGGTCGAAATGCGCTTTTTATACTACACCATGTGAGTCATCATAGACTATCCTCTGCGGATTGCGCCGCATAGTCAATAGAGTCGAAATGCGCTTTTTATGCTACTCCATGTGAAGACAAAACTACTGTTACTATACTCTGGGCCGTAAGGTCAATAAGGTTCGAAATGCGCTTTTCTACTACTACCCCATCTGAAGACTAATATATTGTTACTATCCATGTGCCGCAAGGTCAATAGGGGCTCGCAATGCGCTTTTATACTACTCCATGTGAGTGAATATATTGTCACAATCCATGCACCGCAAGGTCAATAAGGCTCGAAATGCGCTTTTTATACTACATGTACCCTCTTCGTATAATTAGTCCGTGTCCGTACACGTTATAGTTTTTTCGTTCTCCCCTTACCTTCGTGAAAGTCCGTCATCATTCGGTGATGTAATGTTATTTGTATAGGAATTCATTTTACCTAGGATTTCCGTATACATAGCTTGAGCACAAAAAGAGGATTGTAAATTAATCCACGAAGAATGCCGAGACACATTTTGGACCAATGGCAAGACGATCATTCAACCAATGGCTAAGCCTGAACAAGAGCCAATCAGTGGGCTAAGCCCCTTTAGACAGCCAATCGACATCATCCTGGATTATGGTATAGGACTTCCTTTTAACTTCGGATTTCATATACCCGAGATTGGTGAGATTCTGGCGTGTTGTGGGTGCGCGTTTTTGGACCAATCAGATGTCGCTATTTCAACCAATCGAGTTGGCGGAGAAAGAATCAATGGAAGGGGCTCCCTCTCTTTTAGACAGCCAATGGACATCCACCCTATTCAGCATAAAAACCCTGAGCAAGGCGTGGAGGAGCGTATTCAATCACATTATTTCTATGTGTAGAAAGCGTATTGAAGATGATGAAGACAAGCCTGGTAGCCAAGATGTCGACGGGAGGGAAGCTGGCAGCACAAAAGAAGGTGACAAGGAAAGAAAGGAGGAGGGAGAGAAAAGAACTGTCGAGAGGTTTAAAAGAATTTTGGTTACAGGAGATTAGACGGCGGACACGGGACAACACCAACATGACGCCATTCGCCTGGAGCGACCTGTACCACCTCATCACCAAGGCCACGGCCGACCTAGAGGGGGAGGACTGGCTAGACAAACTCCAGGATGTGTTGGATCACCAAGAACAACATCAACAGCCAGTCCTCGAGGAGGAGGAGGAAGAACACCAACCTCAGTCAGTCGACCACCAGCTGCGGGATTTACAAGTATACTATGCCCAACAACAACAACAGCGCCAGCCCCAGCCTGAGTTCGTCGACATCCGCGAGCTCGAACAACGGCGACAACAACAACAACAACAAAAACAGGCCTAGTACTCTTTCAGCCTGGGAAAAAATTCACTTCAACGGCCCTTTTCAGGGCCAACCATGTCTGCCGAAAGGGGACTTTCTAACGTTGCACATTCAAATAACATCAGGTCGTACATGTCAATCTCCTCTCCTCTATATTCTATGATTACCACAATCTCCACCTCGTCATCCCATCACCACCAAAGGCCCTTTTCAGGGCCAACCCAGTCCTTCTGCCGTCCTCCATATTCGATGATGATTACCAATCTCCAGCACCTCACAAAATACACATTCAAATAGTGCATTCTATGACAATCCCCACACCTCATTACTCCTCAAAGTGTGCCATGACCCATGTGCTAATTTACGGACGTGTGGGCAGAGACAATTAATTTGTTTACACTCGGCTTTTGCAGGGTATACTCGGTGTATCTATTAGACTTGTATATTATAAGCGTGTAACTCACATTCATACTAATAGTGTGTGGATGTTTTACCTGGGTGCTGTTAGTAGGAAGTTCCCATACACTATGTGTTATTTACCTATTACCTAGGTGTATGCGTGTAGGGGGAACTGTGTGGGGAGCTCATGCTAATTTTTGTGCTTTTTTAGTTAGAAAGTCCCTCTTTCCGGAGTAAATGGGTGGCCCTGATAAGGGGCGGTTGGGGAGTAATGATTACACCGATTGGAGCACTTCTTCCTTCCTCTTGGCACATAGGGGACATGTCAGCGGGATGAGTGCACACGAGTTAGACTTGCAACTGGACGTAGGGCGTGCTCTTCCTGCAAGTTTGTCGATACAGCAGGTACATAACGCTTGGTGTCCACAGGGAAATAGGGCGAATTTGACGTAGTGAGATTTTCAGCAGTCTTGCTATTTCCGCGCAGTAGTCGTCAAGATATTGCTGCTGCGAAACTAGGGTCAAAGTCTTCCCCCCATCTGTTGTCTGTTCTTCTTTTTCTTCTTCTTCTTTTTCTTTATCTTCGTTGAACAGGTCTTGTATTATTGCCTCTAGGCATACCTCGTTGGTACTATTGTCTTGCGTAGTCACATCGATGAATTCACCTGTTGCATCGTCAAGATATTGTTACGAACGTACGAAAACACTATTGTTGTTGTTGTTATTTGGAGACGACCCCTTAGCACATCGTCTGCAACATGTGCGATAAACTGTTGGCGCGAATGGAATGATTTCATTCAAAGAGTTCTCGTGCAACATACCTGTATATTTGCGGAAGTTCCTACTATGTTGCTGACATAATCTGGACAAGATGTAATGATTATTTCTACGGAGATGAGCTCCTAGAAAGTTTGCAGTTGGCAACAGAATTTGCGTGTTCGGTATTCTGCTCGAAGAATGCATACGTCAGGAGGTGACGTCACGCACGTGAATATTTACAACGACGATATATCAGAACATGTTTTGAGATAAACTGCGCGTTTCGCCCGGAGCTGTGACCGGTGGCGGGCGTGAAATGTGACACTGCCATCCGACGAAGTTATGTAACGCTTCTTGGAGGCACTGAACAGTGAACTTGGTAATCATTGCCTAAAGTGTAATAGACCCTCGTTGTTACGAGTTTGATAGTCCCTGACTGGTAGTCCCTGACTGGGCAACCAAGTACAGCGTATCGACAAGAAAGTACACGTGTTGGCCCCTATTCTGAAAGGTAAGTTTGGCGAAACACTATGAATATATACTCTCCAATAAATTGGAGTTTGTAACAGCTTGATTTTATACTGTTTTGAATAACCTTCAACGGATCTGGGAAAACCTTCACCGGATCTGGTGAAACCTCTACAAGATTGTACTTCAAAGATTGTACTCTACGAGATTGCACTTCACAAGATTGAATGCCACAAGATTATACTTCAGAGATTGTACTGTACAAGATTGTTCTTCAACAAGATTGAATTCTACAAGATTGTACTTCAGAGATTGTACTCTACGAGATTGCACTTCACAAGACTGAATGCTACAAGATTGTACTTCAAAGATTGTACTCTACAAGATTGTTCTTCAACAAGATTGAATTCTACAAGATTGTACTTCAGGCATTGTACTCTACGAGATTGCACTTCACAAGATTGAATTCTACAAGATTGTACTCTACGAGATCGTTCTGCTCACTGAACTCATTTTATTTAATATTTAAGTCCGTGTAACCCGAAGGGTGACACGTGGCAATTGGTGGCAGCTACTGAGGGATCTGAAAACTCACAATTGGTTCACAACAACATTAAACGGGCAATATGGACGACTCTAACATTGTAACCTTTAAATCCAGAACAAATATGAATTTGGATACCGGTACCAGCACTGATTTGAGTAGAAGTTTGACAGAACAACAGTGGGATGACAATGAATCTAATCAGAGAATATTATTGGAAACAACAGAGAAGATAACAAAACAAATGCTTGTATTTCAAAGTGAAATGAAAGAAAATATTCAGAGTTCATTTTCACGAATGAACAAACAGATGGATGGACTACATAAAGAAATGTCTTGTTTATCAAAAGAAGTTGATAAATTGAAATGTTCTCAGAATGCCCAAGTATTTGAGAAGTACATTGGTGATAATTCCCAGAGTTCAGAGTATTCAGCCCAAGGGGCAAGACAAATTTCTGGAAGTTATAACAAACATGGAGACAAGTCCGATATGAATTGGGGACAGTCTGGCAATCATCCCGAGACACAAATGTCGCCTGTCAATTTTAGAGATAGTGCAGCCCTCCATACCATAGATGCTGTGAATGGCACAGAAGATGTCCCACCTGTGAGAGAGAAAAACAGTAGATTTAATTCAAACAATAGAGGTCATGTGATGAACAATGAGAGATATTTGAACTTTGAGACTAGTACACCAAGTTATTTGAATTATGACAATGGAGATACAAGGGTCAACAGTGGACCTGTCTTTGATGGTGTAAGGGGGACAACTCATGTGAATACAGGAAATGTAAATGGCAATGCCATTTTTCCCAGATCAAATACCTCTAATCCCAGAATGAGACCTCAACCATATGATGCTTCTGAGGATTGATCAGAATATATAGATCAATTTGAGATCCTTGCAGACCTTAATTGTTGGACTGCTCAAGACAAAGCTTTGTTCTTGGCTGGTAGTTTAAAAGGGACAGCTAGGGGTATTTTGAGTGAACTAAGTGGTGAGGAGAAGAGAGATTATGTGACTCTAGTCAGCACTTTGAATTCTCGTTGTGGGTCATTGAAGCGTGCTGAAGTGTACAGAGCTACACTCCAGGGTAAACTGAAAGAAAAAGGTGAGACTATTTCTGAACTAGCTCAATCAATTAGAAAGTTGACCAGGAAAGCTTATCCTGATGCAAATAGAGCATTAGTTGATGTGTTGGCTATTGATGATTTTATTGATGCCATACCTGATTCTGATTTGAGGCTTCGTCTGCGTGAAACTCGTCCAAGTTCAATGAATGAGGCCGAGATGTTAGCAGTTCGTCTAAAGAGGTATCGATTGGCTGATCGATATCGTGGTCACCCTGTCCGCAGTATGACGCAGGTTGACATAGCTTCTCCTGTGAATCATAAAGATGTGAAAATTGATGAAAGTGTTTCAGATACGAGTAAACTGATCACTTGTATGAAGAATGGATTTAGGGATATGAGTAAAACAATGGGTGAGATAAATCAAGGAATTAACGCCTTAAAACAGGCTGGTTAGAATAAATGGCAGAATAAACGGAACACAAGTTTCAGAAATGTTGGTCACCGAGGGAATAGGAGTGACCGAAGTAATTGGCGTAGTGGTGAACATGATCACGGTGAATCTGTTCACTACACAGACAGGAAAACTTCCAGCTGCCAAGGCAGGGAAGTTCAGACTTGTTGTAATTGTTAAGCTAACCTTAGTGATGAGGGTTATACTGAAAGTTAACCTCTGTCGATGCTGATCGACACAGGAATATCTGATATTGAGTAGAGATATCATGGATCAGTCTATTTCCCCATCATAAAAAGGAAGAACAAATTAATAAAAAAAAACTTGTAACTGCTACCGGAGAGTTATCTCCCTTCTATATTAAAAGGAATAATTCATTGACTTTGGGTCAACATGAATTTTGTTGTTGTTTGCTGCTTATCATAATTTTGTAAATACAAGCAATCAAATACAAATATAGTATGATGAAGTATTTTACTCACTGTACTTGGTGAGAGGAATACAAACATGGGATGTCGATGATTAGGTCAGCTGAACACCTGTGAAAGTGAAACAACCAGGTTTTAATGTGAAAACAGCTCAGATTAAACTGACATAGCACTAACCTATGTAGAATGTGAAGCGTCATACATATATGTTGTACATGTAAGCTTGAACGGACAAGAAATTTACCCATAATTTGAAATGGATAATTTCTTATAGCTTCAGAGTGCTATTGTATGTCACTGAGTGAACGTCATGAAAGAGAGCATTGGGCTATTGTTGTGGGTGTGAACCTGTGACTTTGATTTTTAAGATAACTGAGCAGGCTACCCTAGTTTTTGGTAGCTAGTTGTCATGATCAGAGTGGATTTGCTCATAGTGATAGTGAAATTTGAAGCCAATGTTGGAAAGAGGTAATGAACATTAGCAACATTCCGCCACCAGGATTTAATAAGTAATTATACTTACCAAGACTGAGACTGCCTGAATCGGCACCTAAATATTAAAACGTTGGCCGATTTCATCAGATATGAATATCGATAACTATTTTTGCCAATTTTGTAACCTCTTTTGTCTATTTGGTGCTGTACAATACAGTTTTGTTGAAACGGTGTCTAAATTGTTGATATTTCAGATGTTGGTAAATGAATATTTTTAGACCAAATCATCCGAGGTGGGGGCAGTATTTGAACACGTGCTCTCATGTACGTTCTTTTGTTATATAACATTTTCAAGAATCCATTTGGTTCTATTTGGGGACCAAATAAGCTGAGGTGGGGGCAGTGTTACGAACGTAAGAAAATGCCATTGTTGTTGTTATTTGGAGACGACCCCTTAGCACATCGTCTGCAACATGTGCGATAAACTGTTGGCGCGAATGGAATGATTTCATTCAAAGAGTTCTCGTGCAACATACCTGTATATTTGCGGAAGTTCCTACTATGTTGCTGACATAATTTGGACGAGATGTAATGGTTATTTCTACGGAGATGAGCTCCTAGAAAGTTTGCAGTTGGCAACAGAATTTGCGTGTTCGGCATTCTGCTCGAAGAATGCATACGTCAGGCGGTGACGTCACGCACGTGAATATTTACAACGACGATATATCAGAACATGTTTTGAGATAAACTGCGCGTTTCGCCAGGAGCTGTGACCGGTGGCGGTGGGAAATTTGACACTGCCATCCGACGAAGTTATGTAACGCTTCTTGGAAGCACTGAACAGTGAACTTGGTAATCATTGCCTAAAGTGTAATAGACACTTGTTGTTACGAGTTTGGCACATGGCTAATTAGCATATTTCACCAGGTTTGTTTACCCGATTGACGCGCCGATTTGATAGTCCCTGACTGGGCAACCAAGTACAGCGTGTCGACAAGAACACTTGTTGACCCCTGTTCTAAAAGGTAAGTTTGGCGAAACACTATGAATATATACTCTCCAATAAATTGGAGTTTGTAACAGCTTGATTTTATACTGTTTTGAATAACCTTCACCAGATGTGGTGAAACCTCTACAAGATTTTACTTCAGAGATTGTACTCTACGAGATTGCACTTCACAAGATTGAATTCTACAAGATTGTACTTCAGAGATTGTACTCTACGAGATTGTTCTTCAACAAGATTTGTACTTCATAAGATTGAACTGGATGTACCCCAGCTACCATTTTAACGATCGATATTTTATAACGCCATCGCTCGGCACCGCATACCATTCGTATTTTATTGCTATCTTATTGAATAAAGATTACTTTGTATTGTTGTACATATTGCTTCCGTTAGTCTTTGTGTTGTGAAACCAGAGTTTTCAAGTTGAATTTCTGTAATCACTGAACCCATTTTATTTAATATTTAAGTCCGTGTAACCCGAAGGGTGACACGTGACAATATTGCTGCTGTTGTTGCGAAACTCTAGTCCTCCCATCCGCCGTCTGTTCTTCTTGATATTTTTCTTCTTCTTTATCTTGTTTCAACAGGTCTTGTAATATCTCGGCAAGCATCGGCTCGTTAGTACTATTGCGCACCCCATCGGTATCCATCAATTCACCTGTTGCGTCTTGTTCTTTTTCTTGTTCTTTTTCTTGTTCGTCTTCTTTGAACAGAATATTTCGTCAAGCCACGACTCGTTGGTACTATTGTGCACTCCATCCATATCCATGTATTCAGCCATGATGTAGTTGAAATGAGTCTGTAGCGGACAGCGCGCCTAGTTTTTTATACTCTACCGCTGACGGCCCCGGATGGACGCGCGGACGTCACCGAAAGCCTAGGGTCACAACTCCACTTCAGCCACAATGCGTTTCACCGTAGATCTAGCCTGTCTAGTATTTTCATCTGCATCCCTCAAAGCCTCGGTAGGCTCTCCCGTGTTGAACGTGTTGAAGAGTGAACGTCTAGCATCAGCCATAGTTAAAATGAGTGCGTAGCGGACAGCGCGCCTAGTTTTTATACTCTACCGCTGACGGCCCCGGATGGACGCGCGGAAGTCACCGAAAGCCTACCGTTGGTACCCCAAGTCGCCGACCCGTTTCGGTCAGGACAATATTGTGTTTCTCGGCAATATTCGAAGCGGAGTAAATTGTTCAATACACGAGAGTTGTTGTCTAAATCAACTTTAAGATTGAACCTTGATAGGTTATACTATTTCCCTGAAATATTTAGAACGCTAACAGGTCGATAAATATATTTTTCTGTCATTTTTCCGGTTTCAAAGGGCGGATTTCACCTGCATCATGGGGTTGAAAGCTGGGTAAAATTGAAATAAACCGGCCTACGCCTCTAAAAACACTGTAGGTTTTACCCTAAGAAGGTTATTATGTGACCCTGAAAAATTTACGAGATTTATCCATGGGGAATTTTTTCCGTCCAAACCCTCTAGTGTCAAAACAGTCCATTGACGCCATAGCTGTACACACATAGCGTCCCATACTCTAATACCCGTCTTTTGGCACTAGAGGGTCTGCATGGAAAAAATTCACACTAACCCATGGGTAAACCTCGTAAATTTTTCAGGGTCACATAATAACCGTCTTAGGGTAAAACCTACAGTGTTTTTAGAGGCGTAGGCCGGTTTATTTCAATTTTACCCAGCTTTCAACACCACGATGCAGGTGAAATCCGCCCTTTGAAACCGGAAAAATGACAAAAACATATATTTATCGACCAGTTAGCGTTCTAAATTTTTCAGGAAAATAGTATAACCTACCAAGGTTCAATTTTAAAGTTGTTTTAGACAACAACTCTCGTGTATTGAACAATTTAGCCCGCTTCGAACATTGCGGAGAAACACAATTTTGTCCTTCTGGCCGAAAGGGGCCAGCGACTTGGCGTACCAACGATAGGCTTTCGGTGACGTCCGCTCGTCCATTCGGGGCCGTCAGCGGTAGAGTATAAAAAACTAGGCGCGCTGTCCGCTACGCACTCATTTCAACTATGGCTGATGCTAGACGTTCACTCTTCAACACGTTCAACACGGGAGAGCCTACCGAGGCTTTGAGGGATGCAGATGAAAATACTAGACAGGCTAGATCTACGGTGCAACGCATTGTGGCTGAAGTGGAGTTTGCTGCTCAAGCTTTGACGAACCGCTTAGTGGCTACACAAGCTTCCACAGGTCAAGATCCCAGACTCATCACCCGACAAGGAGAGATAGAGATACACGAACAGGTAGAGATAGACGACACTCTCGATGATGATGATGATACAGACATAGAAGATACAGACATAGAAGATATACAGGCGCCATCTCCTCAACAGATGGGATGGTTAAACACTCGCAGCATGGGCCCATTACCAGCAACTACAGCTTCGCCTCCCACAACGACGGTTACCACCACAACGGCGCCCACAACACCACCAGAGGTCACCCGGTTGGTGCGGATGAGGCAACACATTCAACAATTAGAAGAGGAAAAGGCTAAACTACGCCTCCGCCTGGATACGGAGATAAAAAAATCAACCTGTATCGTCTGCCAGGACGATGAGACGACGTACGTTTTTTTTCCTTGTGGCCACCTGGCCCTATGTGGTGTATGTATACTAGGCTTATTAGGCAATGCCGGGTCGTGCCGCTGCGGAGACAGCGAAGACTTTCATCTGACTTTACGGTGCCCTGTGTGTCGGGGAAACATCTCAGATTAAAAGAATCTTTCGGCCGTGAACTGACGGTATGATGGCCAACCGTCTGTATTTCCCAAAGGCTCTTATTAGGGCCACCCAATTACTCCCGAAAGAGGGACTTTCTAACCAAGCACAAAAATTAACATGAGCTCCCACATCTTTTTTCTCCATGCATAGAGTAAACACTGACATACACTAGTTGAATTTCTTTATTAACAACACGGTAGAATTAACATAAGGTTTTCACCGTGCATAGAGTGAACACTGACACACAGTAGTTGAATTTCTAATATTTATTAACAAAACGATAGAATGAACATTTTCACCACAGTAGGCTCTTGGTGATCAATTTTCTAATAATACGGTATCACCATGACTGTAAAAAATGAACATAGAATGAACATAGAATGAACATAGAATATAGGAATACGGTCATGTCTGAATGTTCAATATTTATCCAACAAGACGTGTTTGAACTCTTCCATGTCTTTACTGCCCTGGTGCACGTATATGAAGTTAGCAAGGCGCTCACGAGGAATTCTCGGTGGACACGCAGCTTGAAATGCCTCCGCAATTTGCATCTCGTTGATGTCGTGTAACGCCTCAGTCATCAGCGTAAGTGACGGTTCCATGATGGCTAGATACGTATGCGTGTTTAGCGAATCTGACATGTTCTGACAGCCTGCACTTTGCTCGATACGCAAGTGTCGAATGCGGGGTCTAACATGATCCAGGTAGGTGCCGATGTACTTTTTATAGATATACTCAGACATCTGGTCAGACACGGCTTCATGAATTTCGGCTGTCAGGTCTTGAAGTTTACGCCACGCAGGTATTTGAAGGATGACACCCTTGGGTAAGGGAATACGTGTATCTTTCTTCAACTTCCGTTTACGAATATGCACAAGGAGAATGTTGTTGAACATAGAACAGCTCACAAACACGTCGTCCCCCGCATAAAATTTCGCTTGGTCGCTCCCCTGATCCGCAATGACCGCCTCCACGGCTCTGTAAAAGTTCTGTACTTTTCCCATTGCTCAAACGTCAAGGCGATATGCTTAAGTGGGTTGTCGTCCCAGGCTGATGCATTAAAGTGCACTTGCTCATCTTTCACGGTTACAGTTAAATAGGGAGTGAGCTCCCAAGTGTTCATCTGGGCCGCCTGGTAGGCCTGCTCGATGATGTCATTCACCAGCTGCACAGACATAGGAAGTAGCACCTCTTTCTCCGGTAGCTGAGGTACTTCCTGAGGCACTTGCTGAGGCATTATTAAAGGTGCTAGTTGGGGACGGACACGTTTGGCAGGTGGACCGGACTCTTCATGGGCACGTGTGGTACCCCCACTCTCTTCGGAGATGTCGTAGTCGATGAGTAAGATTTCATCTTCTGGTTCCTCGGGTTGAAGTAGAGACCAAGGGACCACGGCGCACTAGATCGTCGATGGGGGCTCTGTTTTGTCGCGAATTAGTCTTCTCCGCCATGATACCTTCTCCACCCTGTTTAGGGATTATGTTTTCCACGAGGAGGAGATCACATATTTCCGCCACATTCACCATCTCATCAATGAGCTTGACACGGTGCTGCATTATCTTAGCTCGGTGGGCTGAGTCCATGGCTCCAATGGTCAAGCAGGCTGAGCTATATCCACTGGTATTAGCTCCTCTCATCAGGCTGGTCAGGTTGTGGCTCAGGCTGTGGACCAGGCTGTGGGTCAGATCAGGGTGGCCAATGAATGAAGCAATGCGATGAACATCCCCACTTTTATACACCTACATAGAGGTACCCGGATGCACTCGCGCACGTCACCGAAAGCCTACCGTAGGTACCCCAAGTCCACGCCTCGGAAAAACGGAAAACCCCCACATATACTTCATGCATTGCAGCAAAAATCCGAAGTACCCGGATGCACGCGCGGACGTCACCGAAAGCCTTCCGTAGGGACCCCAAGTCACCGGCGGGACCAGAAAAATGTACCCGGATGCACGCGCGGACGTCACCGAAAGCCTACCGTAGGAACCCCAAGTCATCGAAAGCCTACCGTTGGGACCCCAGGTCACCGACCCAGAGGCATGGAAAACACCCACATACATTACATGCATTGCTATCGTTCAATCATAACATGGAAAACAACCAGATACAGGTCAGTATATGCATTAGTCCATTCGACTTAGATCTAGGTCAACCAACCCTACCCAGGTCACGCCCGATTCACCAGACCGGAACTGACGTCATGCTTGCGCACAACTGCGCCAACAGCGCTATAAGCGGCTGGACTGACTAGGCTGTAATACAAATCCGTTAACACCTCATCCACATGTTTTGTCTTGGTCCGACCCTTACCCCACCGGGTGCCACACCGGGTCCCCCACCGGGGTTTGCTGTTCTGTCTTCGCTTCATGATAAGACACTGACACTCTACACTGTGTGTACCCTATAGATATAGTACTTCGTCGACAATGGGGACTACTTGTTCCAATGCCGTCCATAGATCGGGGTCCAGGGTAAAATTACCGCCTTTCAGACAGGTGAGTTGAGCAAAAAAGGAACCGCGGAAAATGTAGACGTCGTCATACAGGTGATTGCTATCACCGTCTAGTGCACCCTTTAACACACGTTACAAGGTGGTCCATCGTTCCCGTGACAAAGAGACCTGCGGTTTGGGTTTACACGAACACCCAACCCGGTCACGATGAGGTCCACTCGTTTGGGGTACAACCATAGGATGCAGCCAGGGGTAAGACTCCGAGTAGCCACAGTATGCACTTCGGGGTGCAGTAAGTCATCGACCTCGGGGATAGTAGCTTTCAACGCTATCCATAATGGAGGTCGGAGTGTGATATGGGCGCCTCCACGCTGTTCCAACCGGGGAAAAAAAGAATCATCTCCACCACTTCGTATCTACACACCGACTCCCACGTGCATGAAATCCAATTCGGGCTCTTTTCCCTGTAACAACCGTGTCAATAGCGTCCACCCTAAAACAAGCTCGAGCTCGAAGTGATCGTCAATGACGATCAGGTAGACGTCGGAATTCAGTTGGAATAACGCAAGCTCTGTTCCGTCCGCTGCCATGGTGGTGAATGATAAAAACCGGTTAGAGAGGCCTGTCTATATAGAGTAGTATAGGTCGTTGCCAGGTCGAATAGGGTCGAAATGCGCTTTTTATACTACACCATGTGAGTCATCATAGACTATCCTCTGCGGATTGCGCCGCATAGTCAATAGAGTCGAAATGCGCTTTTTATGCTACTCCATGTGAAGACAAAAATACTGTTACTCTACTCTGGGCCGTAAGGTCAATAAGGTTCAAAATGCGCTTCTCTACTACTACCCCATGTGAAGACTAATATAGTGTTACTATCCATGCGCCGCAAGGTCAATAGGGGCTCGCAATGCGCTTTTATACTACTCCATGTGAGTGAATATGCTGTCACAATCCATGCACCGCAAGGTCAATAAGGCTCGAAATGCGCTTTTTATACTACATGTACCCTCTTCGTATCATTAGTCCGTGTTCGTACACGTTATAGCTTTTTCGTTCTCCCCTACCTTCGTGAAAGTCCGTCATCATTCGGTGGTGTAATGTAATTTGTATTGGAATTCATTTAACCTAGGATTTTCGTATACATAGCTTGAGCACAAAAAGAGGATTGTAAATTAATCCACGAAGAATGCCGAGACACATTTTAGACCAATGGCAAGACGATCATTCAGCCAATGGCTAAGCCTGAACAAGAGCCAATCAGTGGGCTAAGCCCGTTTAGAGAGCCAATCGACATCATCTTGGGTTATGGCATAGGACTTCATTCTAACCTCAGATTTCATATACCCGAGCTTGGTGAGATTCTGGCGTTTTGTGGGTGCGTGTTTCTGGACCAATCAGATATCGTCATTTCAACCAATCGAGTTGGCGGCGAAAGAGTCAATGGAAGGGGCTCCCTCTCTTTTAGACAGCCAATGGACATCCACCCTATTGAGTATAAAAAACTCTGAGCAAGGCGTGGAGGAGCGCATTCAATCACATTATTTCTATGTGTAGAAAGCGTATTGGAGATGATGAAGACAAGCCTGGTAGCCAAGATGTCGACGTGAGGGAAGCTGGCAGCACAAAAGAAGGTGACAAGAAAAGAAAGGAGGAGGGAGAGAAAAGAACTGTCGAGAGGTGTAAGAGAATTTTGGTTACAGGAGATTAGACGGTGGACAGGCGACAACACCAACATGACGCCATTCGCCTGGACCGACCTGTACCACCTCATCACCAAGGCCCCGGCCGACCTAGAGGGGGAGGACTGGCTAGACATACTCCAGGATGTGTTGGATCACCAAGAACAACAACAACAGCCAGTCCTCCAGGAGGAGGAGGAAGAACACCAACCTCAGTCAGTCGACCACCAGCTGCGGGATTTACTAGTATACTATGCCCAACAACAACAACAGCGCCAGCCCCAGCCTGAGTTCGTCGACATCCGCGAGCTCGAACAACGGCGACAACAACAACAACAACAATAGGCCTAGTACTCTTTCAGCCTGGGGAAAAAATCACTGCAACGGCCCTTTTCAGGGCAACCATGTCTGCCGTAAGGGGACTTTCTAACGTTGCACATTCAAATAACATCAGGTCCTAAATGTCAATCTCCTCTCCTCTATATTCTATGATTACCACAATCTCCACCTCCTCATCCCATCACCATCAAAGTCCCTTTTCAGGGCTAACCCAGTCCTTCTGTCGTCCATATTCGATGATGATTACCAATCCCCAGCACCTCACAAAATACACATTCAAATAGAGTGCATTCTATGACAATCCCCACACCCCATTACTCCTCAAAGTGTGCCATGACCCATGTACTAATTTACGGACGTGTGGGCAGAGACAATTAATTTTTTTACACTCGGCTTTTGCAGGGTATACTCGGTGTATCTATTAGACTAGTATGTTATTACTGTGTAACTCACATTCATACTAATAGTGTGTGGATGTTTTACCTGGGCGCTGTTAGTAGGAAGTTCCCATTCACTAGGTGTTATTTACCTATTACCTAGGTGTATGCGTACAGGGGGAACCGAGTGGGGAGCTCATGTTAACTTTTGTGCTTTTTTAGTTAGAAAGTCCCACTTTCGAGAGTAAATGGGTGGCCCTGATAAGGGCCGGTTGGGGTGTAATGATTACACCGATTGGAGCAGTTCTTCCTTCCTCTTGGCACATAGGGGACATGTCAGCGGGATGAGTACACACGAGTTGGACTTGCAACTGGACGTAGGGCGTGCTCTCCCTGCAAGTTTGTCGGTACAGCAGGCACATAACGCTTGGTGTCCACAGGGAAATAGGGCGAATTTGGCGTAGTGAGATTTGGCGTAGCGAGTCGCTGGGGGAGTACATTTCACACACGGTAATCGCTTTACCACCCCCTATGTTGTGTCCCTCCGCAGTCTTGTTATTTCCGCGCAGTAGTCGTCAAGGTATTGCTGCTGCGAAACTAGGGTCAAAGTCTTCCCCCCATCTGTCGTCTGTTCGTCTTGTATTATTGCGTGAAGCCATACCTCGTTGGTACTATTGTCTTGCGTAGTCACATCGATGAATTCACCTGTTGCATCGTCAAGATATTGCTGTTGTCGTTGCGAAACTCTAGTCCTCCCATCCGCCGTCTGTTCTTCTTGATCTTTTTCTTCTTCTTTATCTTGTTTCAGCAGGTGTTGTAATGTCTCGTCAAGCCACGGCTCGTTAGTACTATTGCGCACCCCATCGATATAAATTCACCTGTTGCGTCTTGTTCTTTTTCTTGTTCTTTTTCTTCTTCGTCTTCTATGAACAGAATATTTCGTCAAGCCTCGACTCGTTGGTACTATTGTGCACTCCATCTATATCGATGTATTCAGCCATGATGTAGTTGAAATGAGTGTGTAGCGGACAGCGCGCCTAGTTTTATATTCTTTACCCCCCCGTATGGACGCGCGGACGTCACCGAAAGCCTAGGGTCACAACTCCACTCCAGCCACAATGCGTTGCACCGTAGATCTAGCCTGTCTAGTATTTTCATCTGCGTCCCTCAAAGCCTCGGTAGGCTCTCCCGTGTTGAACGTGTTGAAGAGTGAACGTCTAGCATCAGCCATAGTTGAAATGAGTGCGTAGCGGACAGCGCGCCTAGTTTTTATACTCTACAGCTGACGGCCCCGGATGGACGCGCGGACGTCATCGAAACCCTACCGTTGGTACCCCAAGTCGCCGACCCATTTCGGCCAGAAGGACAAAATTGTGTTTCTCCGCAATGTTCGAAGCGGACTAAATTGTTCAATACACGAGAGTAGTTGTCTAAAACAACTTTAAAATTGAACCTTGGTAGGTTATACTATTTCCCTGATAAATTTAGGTCGATAAATATATCATTTTTCCGGTTTCAAAGGGCGGATTTCACCTACATCATGGTGTTGAAAGCTGGGTAAAATTGAAATAAACCGGCCTACGCCTCTAAAAACAGTGTATGTTTTATCCTAAGAAGGTTATTATGTGACCCTGAGATTTATCCATGGGGAATTTTTGCCGTCCAAACCCTCTAGTGTCAAAACAGTCCATTGACGCCATAGCTGTACACACATAGCGTCCCATACTCTAATACCCGTCTTTTGGCACTAGAGGGTCTGCATGGAAAAAATTCAAACTACCCCATGGATAAACCTCGTAAATTTTTCAGGGTCACATAATAACCTTCTTAGGGTAAAACCTACAGTGCTTTTAGAGGCGTAGGCCGGTTTATTTGAATTTTACCCAGCTTTCAACACCATGATGCAGGTGAAATCCGCCCTTTGAAACCGGAAAAATTACAAAAACATATATTTATCGACCCGTTAGCGTTCTAAATTTTTCAGGAAAATAGTATAACCTACCAAGTTTCAATTTTAAAGTTGTTTTAGACAACAACTCTCGTGTATTGAACAATTTAGCCCGCTTCGAACATTGCGGAGAAACACAATTTTGTCCTTCTGGCCGAAACGAGTCGGCGACTTGGGGTACCAACGATAGGCTTTCGGTGACGTCCGCTCGTCCATTCGGGGCCGTCAGCGGTAGAGTATAAAAAACTAGGCGCGCTGTCCGCTACGCACTCATTTCAACTATGGCTGATGCTATACGTTCACTCTTCAGCACGTTCAACACGGGAGAGCCTACCGAGGCTTTGAGGGATGCAGATGAAAATACTAGACAGGCTAGATCTACGGTGCAACGCATTGTGGCTGAAGTGGAGTTTGCTGCTCAAGCTTTGACGAACCGCTTAGTGGTTGCACAAGCTTCCACAGGTCAAAATCCCAGACTCATCACCCGACAAGGAGAGATAGAGATACACGAACAGGTAGTGATAGACGACACTCTCGATGATGGTGATGATACAGACATAGAAGATACAGACATAGAAGATATACAGGCGCCATCTCCTCAACAGATGGGATGGTTAAACACTCGCAGCATGGGCCCACTACCAGCAACTACAGCTTCGCCTCCCACAACGACGGCTACCACAACAACGGTGCCCACAACACCACCAAAGGTCACCCGGTTGGTACGGATGAGGCAACACATTCAACAATTAGAAGAGGAAAAGGCTAAACTACGCCTCCGCCTGGATACAGAGATAGAGAAATCAACCTGTATCGTCTGCCAGGACGATGAACGACGTACGTTTGTTTTCCTTGTGGCCACCTGGCCCTATGTGGTGTATGTATACTAGGCTTATTAGGCAATGCCGGGTCGTGCCGCTGCGGAGACAGCGAAGACTTTCATCTCACTTCACGGTGCCCTGTGTGTCGGGGAAACATCTCAAAGATTAAAAGAATCTTTCGGCCGTGAACTGACGGTATGATGGCCAGCTCTCTGTACTTCCCAAAGGCTCTTATTAGGGCCACCCAATTACTCCCGAAAGAGGGACTTTCTAACTAAGCACAAAAATTAACATGAGCTCCCACACCTTTTCTCCATGCATAAAGTAAACACTGACATACACTAGTTGAATTTCTTTATTAACAACACGGTAGAATTAACATAAGGTTTTCACCGTGCATAGAGTGAACACTGACACACAGTATTTGAATTTCTAATATTTATTAACAACACGGTAGAATGAACATTTTCACCACAGTAGGCTCTTGGTGATCAATTTTCTAATAATACGGTAGCACCATGACTGTAAATAATGAACATAGAATGAACATAGAATGAACATAGAATGTAGGAATACGGTCATGTCTGAATGTTCAATATTTATCCAACAAGACGTGTTTGAACTCTTCCATGTCTTTACTGCCCTGGTGCACGTCTATGAAATTAGCAAGGCGCTCACGTTGAATTCTCGATGGACACGCATCTTGAAATGCCTCCGCAATTTGCATCTCGTTGATGTCGAGTAACGCCTCAGTCATCAGCGCAAGTGACGGTTCCATGAAGGGTAGACACGTATGCGTGTTTAGCGAATCTGACATGTTCTGACAGCCTGCACATTGCTCGATACGCAAGTGCCGAATGCGGGGTCTAACATGATCCAGGTAGGTGTCGATGTACTTTTTATAGATATACTCAGACATCTGGTCAGACACGGCTTTATGAATTTCGGCTGTCAGGTCTTGAAGTTTACGCCACGCAGGTATTTGGAGGGTGACACCCTCAGGTAAGGGAATACGCGTATCTTTCTTCAACTTCCATTTACGAATATGCACAAGCAGAATGTTGTTGAACATAGAACAGCTCACAAACACGTCGTCCCCCGCATAAAATTTCGATTGGTCGCTCCCCTGATCCTCAATGACCGCCTCCACGGCTCTGTAAAATTTCTGTACTTTTTCTCATTGCTCAAACGTCAAGGCGACATGCTTAAGTGGTTTGTCGTCCCAGGCTGATGCATTAAAGTGCACTTGCTCATCTTTCACGGTTACAGTTAAATAGGGAGTGAGCTTCCAAATGTTCATCTGGGCCGCCTGGTAGGCCTGCTCGATGATGTCATACACCCGCTACACAGACATAGGGAGTAGCACCTCTTTCTCCGCTTGCTGAGGTACTTCCTGAGGCACTTGCTGAGGCATTATTAAAGGTGCTAGTTGGGGACGGACACGTTTGGCAGGTGAACCGGACTCTTCCTGGGCACGTTTGGTAGCCCCACTCTCTTCAGAGATGTCGTAGTCGATGAGTAAGATTTTATCTTCTGGTTCCTCGGGTTGAAGTAGAGACGCTATTCCTTCATTCCCCGTCGTCTTCAGCGCCTCCACGTAGGCCTGAAATGCTAAGGGACCATGGCGCACTAGATCGTGGATGAGGGCTCTGTTTTGTCGCGAATTGGTCTTCTCCGCCATGATACCTTCTCCACCCTGTTTAGGGATTATGTTTTCCACCAGGAGGAGATCACATATTTCCACCACATTCACCATCTCATCAATGAGCTTGACACGGTGCTGCATTATCTTAGCTCGGTGGGCTGAGTCCATGGCTCCAATGGTCAGGCAGGCTGAGGTATATCCACTGGTATTAGCTCCTCTCGTCAGGCTGGTCAGGATGTGGCTCAGGCTGTGGCCCAGGCTGTGGGTCAGATCAGGGTAGCCAATGAATGAAGCAACGCCATGAACATCCCCACGTTTATACACCTACATAGAAGTACCCGGATGCACGCGCGAACGTCACCGAAAGCCTTCCGTAGGGACCCCAAGTCACCGACGGGTCCAGAAAAATGTACCCGGATACACGCGCGGATGTCACCGAAAGCCTACCGTAGGGACCACAAGTCATCGAAACCCTACCGTTGGGACCCCAAGTCACCGACCCAGAGGCATGGAAAACACCTACACACATTACATGCATTGCTATCATTCAATCATAACATGAAAAAACCCCAGATACAGGTCAGTACCAACCCTACCCCGGTCACGCCCGATTCACCCAGACCGGAATTGACGTCATACTTGCGCACAACTCCTGTGCATATCACTTTCACTTTCTCGCGCATGCGCACTGAACCCAATGGGAGTCGAAATCAGTACTGTATACTACTCCCTAGACCAAAACTAGTGTGCACTATTTTTAATAATCATCGATCGTGTTTGAATGACTTTTCAGACTTTTCAATGTGTTTTTTTTCTCGATTAAAAAACCATGGGAACAGCTGAAAAAATGGAACAAAACAATCCCATTCCACTGCGAGCAACAATTTCCGTGTACCTTTAAAGATGACAAAAACAGGGATTATGTCTCGAACAGTATTTGGAGACGTTCCCCAACCCTTTGAAATAAACTGCGGGCTATGGATATCATATTCCAAAAATACAATCGCTAGTAAAAATGATGTATGTTGAACGTGACAGACTGAGGAGTATTCAATGAAATCAAATCATGAAAGCATATAAACCCATAAATCTTCAAATAAATACTCATTTTCATGATTCATTTTATTCGTAAATCTCCGCATTTATGTTCTAACTGTAACTAGTCGAATACTATAATATAATTCCGAAATGTAAAATAAATCATAGAATATTTACTTCTTTAAAGGCCCATTTTCACAGCGCGCGTTTTTGCAGCGACAACCACGTCGAAAATATAGCCTCATGTAATATAATTATTCAATGGTGCATTACTCACAGCACGCGTCAGTCTCGGGGACATCAGAACAACATTTTTGACGGGCGACAAAATTAGAACCAAAATAGCGGGAGTGTCGACGTCATAACACGTGCTGTGGAAATGTGCCAAACTGCATATAGTTGTGGTTCGCAGTTGTGGTTGTCGCGACGCATTCATTTCGTGGATATGTGCCTTAACAATGTACGTTAGTTGCCACCATTTTCGTGGCGAGTATGATGTGATTTGTTCAGTTATTCACCTAATGGGGCCAAATTACGTCACGTATTATTCTGCATGACGTTCAATACTACGGTCGATCACTTCGTCAAAATGAGAAGGGCAGCGATAAACATATGAAATATGGAATATCGACCTGTGCATGTCAGTGATGTTGAGTGGAAAGTGAATGATATATTGGCGAAGATGCAAGAATTTGAACACCCCAATGAACTCCTTCGACACCTGAACAATTAACATACACCCCGTGTGCAGTTCAGCATTGAGCAGGAAAATGACAAGAAATTACCATATTTCGACGACTTGGTAGACCGATTGTACGCAGTACTGAAAACTTCCATCTACAGGAGGCCAACCTATTCTGATCAGTGCACCTAGGCTAGTCGGGTGACATCACAGGTTTGTTAAATATTAAATTTGGGCTCTTTGATAATCTCTTCGTATGTTTATTAGGTGCATAGTAAGGTTCAATAAGGAACTGTTTGCTTCATCAGCTGCGTTAAACCAGAAAATGATCAAGAATGGTCGTGATACTTCCTTCCGATTCCGACGAGCCTGCCATGTTAAGAGTATACACCAGATGGTACAAATATATGCCCAACCTTCGAACAGCGCATGTCAGCTGAACGACTATCGTCTGGCCTACAAGCCCTGCCCGCAACTGAGATATCGTTAACACGCTCTCAGCGTAGAGATTACTCCGCCGATACAAACCTTCTATCACCGTAATAACCTCATTAATTCATCAACAAAATATTTCCGAAAATCTGTTCATTAATAACCTACACTTGTTTCACTGCTAACGAGTTTATATTATTGATTTTTGATTGTGTTTCGCGTGAATGTAGTTCATGCGCATGGACTGCTGTAGTGTGTGATGTAATGGATGCTATTATTGACGGTGTAGGGGTGAAGGCTTGTCAGACGATCACATGTCGATTGTATAGCATTGTCGCTGAACGCAAATCAAAGCGCCGTATTCTAATTAATCGCTCTAGATATGCTAACGGTGCATGTTGCTATGACAGCCATTTTGTCATTTCAGGTTAGTTAGCGAATAAAACAATGTACCTGCTGTTTGTCACTCACTAGCCTCTCCCCCTACATCGCTGTACTGTTTGGAATGTCCCCTTTTCAAATCGAAAATTGACCAATCGACACAATATCAGTTTCGTCAGTAGACTGTTTCATCCAGCTCGGGAGACCACATTCGACTGCGTTCAAGGATGTATTTGACCCCTGTAATGAGGATGATATCTGCTGGGTTGTAAACGAGATCTCGCGTGAAAATCCACGTATTAATTCCCACTGTAAAATCCACAGTTTTCTTTCCTATAAAATAGCAATGATCATTTATCTGAAATGATTGATCATGCGTGAGGACTAGAGTGGATGAATGTGTGCATGTTGAGTAGATCAGTTTTCTTCATTTGTTTATTACAATATACGACTTGAACAAGTTATGACGAATAATAAAAAAGTCTAAATTTGGGTTGGATGTGTATGCCTTGAAAGTTTCAGCGCCAACGTCGAATACAGGTGAAAATGTTCACGCTCGGTCAAACTATGCATTAAAGGTTCCTGTTTTCGACAAGTAATTGCTAGCTACAATCGTCATACACGTGACAGTAGCATAAAGTTCACCATTTTTACCCTATCGGGCCAGCGCGATTTGGAACCTGTCCAGGGCTGGGTGCGCGGGCATTTCGGTCCCTCTTAAATATTTTGTTCTCTTGAGCTAGGGGGCTGAAACTTGTCACACTATACCCGTGGGTCAAGCTCTAGTACAAAAGGCAAAACAAAAATCCAAGATGACCGCCAAGGAGACGCCACAGTGACGTCATTTTCAAAAACGGCATTTTGGGGACGATTTTCCGGTCTGAATGTTTTTCCATTTATTTTTTTCTCTTCGCAAGAACTGCATGATAAATTAGTAAATAATAATTTGATGCGAAATTAAATAGCTTTTGCCCACTTTTTCTCGTAAAACAGCAGACATGTTGAAGAAAAAATTGACGAAAACATCACTTTTCTGATAGACCACATGGTCGCAATTTTGAATTTACCCATGTTCCTCTGTTCGGGAGGTTACGCATATACTAGTATGCTCAAAATGAACCCAATATGTTAAACTACAGCCACGAAGTATCAGCTCTCAAGTTTGTGTGATTCCGGAGAGTAGAAAGATTGGTAGGTGACATAATAGCCACCAGGTCTGGTGATACAATACCCATTCAAAGCACAACACTAGGATAAGTCGTCTTTTGTCATTTGTCACAATTACGGTGACATAGATCAGGGTTGGGATAATACTTAAGCCTCGAGGATCTAAGAATGAAACTAGGTCGAATGTTTACTGAGTTTCACATAAGTGTGTGTTATTGTATACTAGCTGAAACGTACTATTATTTTCTTAACGTAAAAAACAAATCCAGAGTCAGAACAAGCATTCACAAATATGACATGTTTGCGGGCTAGACGCACAGTTCGCCTCCCGATAATTTGACAATCACACATCTGACATACGCCGATATTAACCAATGAACCGAAATTTTCTTAACGCCATTCAGCAATATTATTACAGGCAGTTTAGATTTGGCTCCAGATAGAGAGTATTAGCTACGAATAATTGGACGTATACATCCATATATATTTTATTTTTTTATTTTTAGCTCTCATATCTCCCGGCACTACTACTCGTGTCCATTGCAGGATCCTTTTCTACTCTACTGTTTTCTTTTGACGGGTGCACTTATTCATTTTCTCCATAAGATAGGATATGCAAAATGCAGTGTGCAAAAATAAAGCAAAGGTGCAATACATAGTGTCAGGTTGATTTTTAACGTTTTTAACTCAATTTTATATATGTTTAAATTCAAATGAATCTTAATTACGAGTCTTAATTTGATAATAATTGGATATTCCATATTTCCCTCACATTTTTGTATTTAGCTATATCCATGAAGATAAATATATTTTACAAAAATCAATAGAAATCATGATAAAACACGCTAGTGTAGTTTTATGAATTATCCCAGTTAGATTTTTCCAATATGTTTTCAAGAGATACGTTCATATAATGCGCATACCTAAGTTGCATATTGCCCACTTGCACTGAATTACACAACATACTTTTAGTACCGATGTGAAAGAAACGGTGGTCCCTCAGATATGAGTGTCCGCTTGCTATGATTTAATCCAGCCCGGACACTGACATCTGAGAAGGGTCACTTGGATATCAGAGCCCGCCCTAGGTATAGCATAGGAAGCCGGACACTGGTCTCTGGGGACCACAGTTTCTTTCACACCGGTATATTATAAAATCGGTAAACGAGAATTCAGTTTTTGTGTTATCTGGTAGTCTCATCCCAGATTTTTGATGCTTATTATATAAAACTTAGTTGTCCATAATTCGTTTAGGTACTAAAAACATATTATGCTATCTGGAACCGTATTAATTATTGTTTTACTATATATAAATATTGTGGACATTTTTGTTTTATTTTTTCATTTTTATTTTATTTTTATACAGCTACATATATTAAACAAAACAGAGATATCCAGACCAAAGCGTAATACCAAACAAAATCACATTCCTGCCAGTGTGAAATATCAAGTGCCATTGTTAAAACTTTATCTGGAGTGGATGCAGAGCCAATAAAAAATGAAAGTATTTTAGTATTCCAAATGGAAAGAGAAGAGAAGCTAAACTCATGAACACATGACTGTTCTCCACTTTATAGATCTTCCTTCTGGAATTCCTAAGTCCCAAGAATATTTATTTGAAGGCAGAAAATATTTCTCATGGAAACAATGATGCGGATAAGTTCTGTCTAAAAATGACACAGGAAGTTCTCAACAACCACACGATAAAGATTTTTACTAGGCCCCATTTCCGGTGTAGGGCACAGTAAAACGTATGGGGTTATTTCATGGTTGAGTTAGCATTAGCTTTTCCTGAAATACCCTTAGAACGAATCGATTAATTTAAAGATAAATGATGTAGAAAAAGATCCAAACTTCATTGACTACTTAGGACCTTCTAACGATGACAATTTCAATTTCTTATCCGTAACGTCCAATGATGTTGAAACTGTAATTACTTCCTTGAAGTCAGCTGCATTCGGCCTTGACGGTATTTCCACTTCCTTGGTCAAACTCGGCCTATCTCTCTGAACAAGCTGTGGTGACAAAGTGCCAAAAAATCACAAGTAACTTGCCTCGTTTTCCTACTGGTCTTGTTTCGACGAAATCGATGATTTCAAGAAAACGTCACCACTAGCGGTATTGTGCGTTCCGTTTTGACACTAACCCATACTGCTGATTTTCCTTATCGTCATCAGTTTCTTCGTTTTCATAAACTAAAGATACTGGTGACTTTTGTAAAAATCATCGTTTAGGTGCCCCAAATGTGTTTACGTTAGTGGTGACAAACTAATAAATCACCGATAATATCAGAGCGGGTAGTCTTTGATGTCAAGGGCCGAGACACCGGTAGAGATAAATGCTTGTGAGACAGGACGAGTGTTTCGCTTATCGGGATTATCGGTGACACGCAGACGGTACTGGGGTTCTTCACCGGTAGAGATAAATGCTCGTGAGACAGGACAAGTGTTTCGGTTATCGGGATTATCGGTGACGCACAGACGATACAGGGGTTCTTCTATCAATATCTGCTGTTAATCACCAAATATCAGCGGAAATCAGCACGAAGGATTCAAAAGTACAGATATGTTGCGGATCGTATCTCATTTGTTAGGTAAAGCTGTTCTAAGACGAAATTATTTCATGTAACTTGGAATAGGAGCGAGAACTTGAGGTAGAGTACGGTATGGGTGCCATAGCGATTTCATGGGTTAAAAAAACAACTGTAGGCTATACTCAGCTGAACAGCCAGAAACGTTTCGATCAAACCATGATCAGGCGATGTAGAATCGGTCATACACGATTAACTCACGAGCATTTACTAAAAAATGAGCCAGTCCCAAGGTGTATTCCATACCATGATGTGATATAGCTGAAAAAATGTTGAAAGCGACATTAAACCCTATTCACTCACTCACTCACTCCATACCATGAAGATCTCACGGTGAAACATATTCTTATCGAATGCATAGATTTGAAAATTGTAAGAGATGCTTTTTACCGAGCGACTACTTTGGGGGATCTTTTTAGTCGGGTGAGGGAGGATTGCATCTTGGGTTATTTGAGAGAAATCGGTTTGTTGCACATGTTTTAATGTGTGTATGTTTTATTGCGTTGGATTACTAAGTTATTAGCTTGATATCCACACAGAGATAAAATCTTATTACATAAAGATATCAGGATGATGGCTTTATACTCATGACGACTACAATCGCCCAGGCTGAGAATTTCTTTACGAAATGGCGAATAATGCACATCCTCTACTGAAATTCACATATGAAATTTCGGAAAATGAAGCACACTACTCGGACGTTCCCGTTTTCAAGGGAAAAAGACACCCCAGCGAATTTATACTGGATGTAAAGTGCTATACAAAGGCCACTGATACGTATCAGTTCCTACATAAAAGCTCGGCACACCCTAAGGAGTGTTTTAAATCCTTCATTGCGGAGGAGCTTAAAAGATATATAAGAAACTGCAATAACAAAGCAGACTACACTGAAAAGTCGGATTACTTTAAGCTAATGCTAAAAGAGAGAGGATACTCTGCTCAAGAATTTAACGCATGTTTCAATTCAAAAATTTGAGGACCGCAATATATATCTCAAAAGACAAGGAGAATGCGGGGAACAGGGCATAGCCAAAATTAGGTATATAAAGGCTATGCGCATAGGGTTTATAACCGCATACCATCCCAAATGCATTGGTTAAGAAAAGTCCTGAGCAAATACTGGACTTTAATCGGGATAAATAGAAATACCGTTCCATTTACCAACCAACCGCAAATATGCTACAGGCGGGGTAAAATCATACGTGAACGATCATAGATCTAGAACCATAGATTCTACGAGATCGCATGACGTAAGGTTCCCTGAAGGGTGGTTTTCCGTTAGTCTTTGGTACATAGACTAGAAAATAACCCTCAAACTTTGCACCTAGAATTACATAATACAAAGGTATTAACCTGTCTTAAACCTAACTATGGGCATTGTCGGAGTCTTGAGTCTTAACCTCCTGACGGTAGGTGTGGCTCCACGGATTAGTTTTATCTCTCCTATTTACTAGTTCTACGAATAATTTAATACGGTAGCTATACTTTGTGTTTCTTACACATAGGCTTATTCGGGAACGAGCGTTTGCGATCAAAGTAAATGATTTGTTGTTTTAGTCTGTCATCTTGACGTACACCAGTAGTTAGAAAGATACATGTTTTTCTGCACAACAAGCAGCACATCTTGATCATCCTTGTATATATTGGAATCAGGCAGAATTGATTATTAGCAGCAGGCGCTTCTAAACAATTGACGAAAATGATCAATTCTCAGCCTTCCGGTGCCATTTTTAATGTACGCTCTATTCTTTTGAATGCATGCGCTTAGTTTCGCAAATACGTGTAAGCCATATTCCGATCACAGCTTATCAGTGATTCATAACATAAATATTTTGAGCGACAATTTAGCCTCCCTCTCGGGATGTTTTTTCATTAATATATTTTTCAATCCGTTAATATTACTCAGCCGCAAATGAAAATAACATACACCTATCACTCACTATATATGGGCTTACAAGGGTACGGACAGTTCCCCACTCGGAGAATTCCCAACGAGACAATTGCCCGCTCGCACAAGTTCCCACTTCGACATTTCCCGACTCCATCTTTAACCCAGAATATAAAAAATGTCATTTACAACAGAAAAAAACACACACATATAGCCAGTAATTTCTCATTAAAACACGGAAATCTTACACAATACAATAAATGTCCACCTTCACTTATTGGAAAAACAAATAAAAGCCTGCCTGTACTAAGTAACCATGATATTAAACGCACATGTTATACTGTTCAAAAGAAATACCAAATGTCTTACATGAATATTGTGCTATATTCATGCTACCTTTGTCATTCACCATGTCGACTATATTGTCGCTAAAAACTGTCTGAAATATAACACTGAACAGCATAAATATTCTTAGTTTTTTTATCTTCAGAAATATTGTGGGCTAAAGTCGAATTGTCAGAGTGGGGAACTGTCGATGTTATTTTGGGCTGATTTAGCAAGTAACGGGTCCAGCTAGCTGCACTATTCTTTTGTGAACACAGTAGACTGAACGGATATTACTCCGATTACTCAATGCTCCGATAACGTTGTATCACAATGAACCTGGCAGTTTGAAATGAATGTAAAGTTGACGGTAGATCTGAAGATACATGTACGGGTGTAAGGAGTGGTCAATGTATATCTGCCTTCAAAATATATACCGGTGTGGGTTGATACGGAAGGGGTGGAATACCATTGGTGATTGAGGGGCCACTATCACAGCACAAATAGGTGAGGGTCCAGGGGACGCCCAGGCAACGGAAGCGCCAGGGGTCTTAGATGGCCGCAGACGCGTTCTAGCGTATTTTCGAGTAATAAAACAAGCAATCTTCACATATGTAATCTCTGTATATTTTGCCTGCTTTGTTGTTTCTCATTTTTTTTTATATTCCCCGTCAGGAAAATGAGAATGCTCGAAAGTAGGCAAAATTAAATGTTAAATATATATCATTTCAAGCAAAAGATTCATCAAGCTTTAATCATGTCAACAACACAGATGTTTTCTACTTGTCATGCTTGTTGGGGAGCCGAACACAGATCAACTTATGAGTGTGAATGAGTCATCCTTCATGATACAGTCTGTGTACCGGTACTCCTATCTCCATACCAGGCCTTGCGGGCAGATTAGGGCTGTACAGTTATTACTGGAACTGTCCGTTTAAAGTATCAACCAATGAACGGAGGGTGTTTTGAGGTAATACGCTATGTAGACACTGTTAATGTCCAAACGCCCGTTAATGTCCAAATTGGGCATTAACACGCAACGAGTGCGTGTTAATGTCCCACGTAGGGCAATAAGACGCCAGCATGAATGTTATCGTCCAAACTTTGGGCATTAGCGGTCGATATGTATCACTTCGACTGTTATTGTCCTAAAACAGTCCCGCCTCTGTTCCAAAATTTCATTGAGACCATTTATTGAATTAGTGAAAAAACGAACTACGGACTATGAATTTTTAATGAGCACAAGAAAGCATTGAAAAAACACCAAGACACAGCGAAATCGCTTTGCGAGACTACAACCTGTGTTAATACATCCATCTTGCACTACGAGGAATCGATATGACCACAGATATTGAATTAGTGAAAAAACGAACTACGGACTACGGAGTATGGACTGTTAATGAACACAAGAAAACATTTAAAAACACCAAGACAGGGCGAAATCGCTTTGTGAGACTACAGCCCATGTTCATATATCCATCTTACACTGCGAGGAATCGATATGACCACAAGATATTGAATTAGTTAAAAAACGAACTACGGACTATGGACTGTTAGGACATTAAGACGCAACTTGTACATATTGAAAAAAAATCAGTTGCAGGTCGACCGCTAATGTCCAAATTTGCCCTAGGACAATAAGAGGCGGTTAATGTCCAAACTTAGGACATTAACACGCACTCGCTGCGTGTTAATGTCCAATTTGGACATTAACGGGCGTTTGGACATTAACAGTGTCTACAACGCTACCTTCGTGGAATTCCAAACAGAGAGGCATGCTGCACCGAGTTGGAACTCCTAGGAACTCCATGGCATACTTTTTGGAACTGGGCAGCCAAAGGATGGCTATGCCATAACAAAAGGCGGATTGCATAAGCCATTCCAATTAGAACTCTAATCCACCCAGGTCAGAACGTCACACTGGGCATGGTTTATCCGATTTGCCTAACCGGCATATGCCATTCCTATCAAGGAACTCATGTTCTTATTTCAAGAAGCTCCCTAAGTAGAGAAGAAGCTGTAGGACAAACTCTTTGAAGTCCGTGAGGAAACAACATGAGGGCGCATCTTAAATAAAAAAAATCTCGGATAGTCTACAAACATCTGACTTCAAAGCAACCAGATGGAGACATTGACTGTCACTTAATTCGTTCAAATATGGGCATGTTCGGAGAGATCATAAGCTCACAAATATTTCCTGTTGAAGTGGCTGATATTCGTTGTTGTGTACAAGCTATCCATCATGGCTTGGATTTGACAGACGAACCATGACTTAATTGGGATTATGGAATGAGCAAGGGTGCCCCTCATGCTTATTGAAAAGTAAAAGCTGCATTCAATACAGATGTAAGTTTGTCGCTTTATCATTTTTTTTATCTGTTTCAGCGTGTTTTTTCCGTTTTTTCTAGTTTTTTTGGGTGAAAATATTTGGGGGGGGGGGGGCCCCCCCCCCCCGTTCCACCGTGCCTGCATTGAATGGAACTCACAACTTCACAAATCATCACTTTCGTGTGGTTGAAAGAAACAAAGTTATTTTTAGTACTTTTTTAATGGCGTCGACGAGGATGTGCCAAAAAGTTATTCATGGAAATATAATTCATGTGCCTGTGATAGCTTGTCACAATCCAGGATTGATAATCATGAACACGAGTCAGGTTATATAGGCTACAAGCTCACAGTGAGTAATACGCCATAACAAATATGAACAGAAATGAGGCGTAAATGGTGTTTATATGAGATGTGTATGTACTTGTACATCAAGTGTCGGTTTAGTTGTGAGATAACAAGCATGCAACCAAGCAATATATCCCTTACCATATTTGCCGCTGTGGTTGACAACATGAGGAGGTTTTATATAGGGTGGGTTGTTGTGTTTAATACCGGTACTTAAAAATAATAACAATTCATAATAACCGTCCATTTCAACAAAATTAGGCATACACATTGCTTAATATATGCTCAATAATATTGTAAAGTTTCATATAAAAACAGAGCGAAACCGAGTGGCTGTGTGTCGAGTAGGAGGGATGGGGGGGGGGGGGTGTCGTTCATGTACGTAATTAAACAAGAAAAATGAAAATAATATGATAGGAGCCGCCTGTTCCAACGAAATTTGGAACACCTCTTTCTTAATATATAGTAAACAAAATTAGGAAATTTATCGAAATGAGCATTAAGACGGCCGAGAAAATTAACAATGTTTATCCCTTTTATCCCACCATGATGTGTCAACGATGTGATTGTGATGCGATTTGAAAAACAAAATATTTTTGTTGTCATCACGGGACTCGTCGAATGACCGTTCCAACGAGATCACGTAGTCCGTTTAATATATCGTAATTGTTTACAAATTTAGCATAAAACGAGCGGTGTAATATATGGCACTGGACTTTTTCCTAAAAACGTATATGGAAGGCCACATGCCCAAATAATCAGAAACAAATAATCGACTGGTTATTGAGTCGAGAACCTAAATTTTCAAACAGAGAACTAAGTTATCAAAGAGAAAACCATGGTTTTCGAATCGAAAACTTAAGTTTAAGGTCGAAAATCTAGGTTATCTACCACATAACCCCGAGTTTCTGTTTCCTGAACCTCGGGATTCTATTTCTAAACACCAACAATCACCGTTGTCACTGGAAAACTTAAGTTATCGAACCGAAAACCTAGGTTATCTAGCAGACAACCCCGAGTTTCTCTTTCAACTTCGAGCTTCTCTTTTGTTTTTGAACATTCGTGTAGAAAACTTAAGTTATCAGTCGAAAACCTAGGTTTTCGAATTAATGGTTGTCGTGAAGTGAAACTCGACTTTCTAACTGATAGTTTCGTTATCCGGGTACTTTTGGTTTCGTGCCCTTTTCCGATTGTTGACCAACCAGATATGCAGACAGAACCACGTGGCGAAATTAATTATATGGAATCAAACTACTCACATTAATAAGATAAGATAAGACAGTTTTAGATAAGATAGTTTTATTGCACTTTTATGCCCGAAGGCTAACGGCATCCCCCAATACATATTAAGCACACATACAAATATTACTAAAAAGCACATTTTCCTTACTGAAGACAAAACTATGAAAGCATATACATGCTATAGTATCCATGTTAATCAAGACCAATATAACTCATTGCAGGCCTCCAGTCTAGTCTGTAGGTTACAGAGGCAGAGGTGATAATAAAAATGCATGAGTAATTAGCAAAGTGAATACATATTACAATGGTTTACTCATAGCTTCACATTTGTGAATATTTTCGGCCACAGCGTTTATCGCAGTTTGCACAGGACAGGTCATAATAAGCTTTAATACGCCAATATTAGCATTAAAACTGACAAGTGGGAAGATAGGCCTTATTGTATTAAACAGTGACAGTCTCTCCGACTGAAATCTGATGCACTCTAGTAGGAAGTGTGTCTCCTCATCAAGACGATTACAGACCCTACAAGTTCTATCCTCAACTGGAAGTCCACAATATCTTCCTCTTTCAATTTGTAAATTGTGAGCACTGATTCGAAACATGAACATTGAAGCACGGTGACTTCTGTTAGGTATATGTATTACTGTTTTTCAATTATAAATTCTGATTTAAACGACCGGTATGTTCTTAATTTACTAACTTCAGAAACCTTTTGTTTCCAAATATTGCTATATTTAACCCAGAGTACCTTCTTGATATGCCTTAATAAAGATTTTGGGGTTTTACATCTTTGATTTTCCCATACATGGCCACATCCTAGGGCAGATAACATTTTTCGCAAAAACGATAGCCAGTTCTGTGTATTTGATACTCTATTGGCCTCAATCTGTTCCGTATATATGCTCTATACAGTAACGAGGTTGGATCTGATGACGAGATATGAGTGTAAAATTTTATACTCTTCAGAATGCCATAAAGTTTGACAGGTACTCTACCAAGTTCTCCAAGTACAGCTAAATTTACTGCTCTAGAATGTACACCCAACATTTGTTTACAGAACTTTATATGAACAGATTCATTTTCATTGTTCTTACAGGGAATAGGCTCTATTACATCAGTGTGTTGTTGTCTGTTGACATATCCAATCCACACATCTGAACCATAGAGGAGAATGGGCTGTGTGCAATGGTCAAATAATTTACATGCCAGGTTAATTGTGAGTTCTTTGGGATTAATGGCATTCTTCAGTGCAAATATTGCCTTCTTGGCCCTACAGGCCAGGTTATCAATTGCCTGATTGAAAAGGCCATTGCTATGTAACAGGACACCGAGGTATTTATAACTCTTCACATACTCAATTGGAATTGGTTAATATGGAAGTTATGGTTAGCAGTCCTGTTGCTACCAAAGTGACAATTTTAGTCTTTTTTACATTGACCGATAAACCCCAGTCATAGAGGAACGCACTGCGTTTATCCAGTTTTGACTGTAGGTCATATTTATCTAACGACAGTAACACGATATCGTCTGCATATGCAAGGCAATTTAGTCCATGAGCCAGACCCCAAAATTTCATCAATTGGTACCACCTGGGGTGGCAAATTCTCATTATGATTTTTTGAAAGCCCTATATCATTAGATGAAAAAAAACTTTGAAAGCAAGCCGGGACTCACAGCTTAGTGGTAGTAATCACCTCTTAAAGACAGACGCCCGAGTCCAGTCTGAGGGACCAGATTTGGGGGTAGGGGAAATATAAAGTTGCATAACTTTGCAAGTAATTGTGATATAATGACATTTGGCCACTCGAAATGTTGGTAATCTGATCATCTATATGTTGGTATCTGCTATATGCTAATATGTCAATTATGTAGGTCACCAGAGGTCAAACGGTCACAAAATCTGACCCCTGTCTAAAACTTGACCACCTGTAGGAAAACTCGCTGAGATACCGTACCAATGGGACTTTCTTAACCTAAATGGGTTCATATGGAAGCCAAGAAGTACCCAAGTCTATAATAAGTCTAAACAAGTAGAGTTTATTATTATTTAGACTGTGGCACAGAACTGTTTTTGACGCAATTTCAAAAATGGTCTTTTTATTGCGCTAAAAACAGGCAAAAATGTATGAATTTGGTGAGCTTGAAATTAGTTGAAAGTAACTACTCCAAATGCTAATGGCCATGTCTTAGGTCTATTCAGGGATTAGTTAAGCTATATGTCGAGTTAATTAGGTTACCAGAGGTCAAGGTCAAAGATTGCCAATTATTAATTTTCTATATTTTTACTTGGGACTTTCATATTACAATTAGCGCTGCAGCATGGGTCCCAAAACTGAATTATTTTCCGAGTAACCCAAACCGGCATTTTACCAAAGGTCATCATATATCAAACTGATCGTTATGGTACCAGGATTAAGAAAATGCATGATGCCATGCTCAAATACAATTACAAACCAAGTTGTGACCTATTCTCCAGGGGGGATATCAACCGTTCTTGATTGTAACTGAACTATAAATTTTGGCTGCTGATAACCTACTCTGTTGTTATGATTTTTGTGCTGCAGGTTAGAGAAGCATACCCAATATATGTTTATAAACTTCCCCAGAATGGCTGACCACCCTCCAAGAAGAGCGGGTGACGTTAGAAAAAGGTATTGCGGGAGGGGGGGGATCTGTTCAGCAATGTTTTTTACCCAATAAGGTATGGACCTACTTCCATCGGAAAAGTGTACATTATGATGAGGAAGAGTACTGACTCTCAATGGTATGTATACCTATTTGCCATACAGATGCCCATCCGCCATGTCGTACATTCCTCATCAGCTTCTTGTCATTCCTCTTGTTTATTAGAGGGATTAACGTTAGTATCAGAATGGCGGAATTCAGTGTTGCTGCTCCTACCAAGAAGGCCAGATTGGACATTTTTGACGTAGAATCCAGTATGTTTTGTTCTGCGTCTTTCTCAAGGAAGAATCCACCTGTCCTTACTGACACGACGAATCTGTACTCGTTATTTTCAGCCTGCAACCAACACCAGGATGAAACTGGACAAGTCCTACTCGAAAATAAAACAGACATCCTCGCTGGAGTGAAAACATTTAGATATCACAGAGATCGTAGGTCGACATATTGCATTCGGCACCACATACAGAGATTAACAAGAGCATAGTCTGAGGGATGCACACATTTGATCAAAATGATCAGTAAGGCTGCTTACAAGATACCCCCCCACCCTCCCCGCTTGGCATCGATACATTTTGGTGTTTAACGTTTCACTTTCACGAGTAAGTTGAATGAGATTGCATCGGGTGGTGGTGGAAATGATCAGTAAGCTTGCTTACAAGATACCCCCCGGATGCACATTTGATAGAAATTGACAAACATTTGTAGTGGAATATAAGTATACATGTTCTAGTAGTTTACGGGTAAGTTCATTTAGATTGCATTTGGTGGCGGCACGGTATGTAAATAGTTGACAATGAGGACCTCACTCGGTCACGACTGTGGTCAACGGATTGTCTACGCATATTATGCTCTGGACACGGAATGTTACGAACCAACTGAGAAAATTCTGCCCACAGGTGGCGCCACCTGTAGATGCACACGCGTCAAATGCAATCCCAAGCAAGGTCTCATGGTATGATAACCACATACAAAATTTGAGAAGAATCCAACTAGCTGATCATCCGGAAATGAAATGTTACGGACCGACAAGAAAGTTTTGACCCTAGGTGATGCCTCCTGTAGACGCACATGCACCAAACGCAATCTCAAGCGAGGTCTCATGGTGTGGTAGCTGAGAACCAAATTTGAGAGGAATCCAAGTAGCGGTTGTCAAGTTATGCTCCGGAAACGGGGGGGGGGGGAGAGGATAATTAAGCAGAGGGACAGTGGAAGCAGTAGTTCATCGGCTGCTTCTACCAACAGTAATCCAGGAGATACCACTGCTGTTATCCAGAAGATCACAATCGTCGAAATCTGCATTGTGAAATCTGCATTTGACTGGAAAAGCAATTGCTCTATTTGCGGCATGCGCTGTTTTTCTTCTCACAGATATTCAGCAAGCAATGCTAACTGGTCCCTGGTGGCAACAGTCGTAGACGACACGTGTGATAATATTTACACAAAGGTTGTAGATGCTGCAGAAAAGCAATGAGACTTTAAAATGCTTCAACGTCTTCGTGGTGCTAAACAAGATCTAGTAGCTGCAGATGCCAGGTATCACCGGAAAAAGAACTGTCTTCCAAAATATATCATAGCATGTAAATTCGAGTCGGAAAAAACGGAAAGTGCTCACATCGCTATTATCAGACAGGAGAAAGAAGAATTCTATCAACCAGTTACGGTTGAGAAGGGGGTGTATCTTTTGAAAACACTGCACAGTTCTTACCAGGAGCTTGCCGTCGGAACAGACGTTAAGAATGCTTCGGCATATACTTCTCAGAAGTTAAAACACCAGCTAATTCAAGAATGGCCAGAACTCTCTTTCATACCACAGCTAGGATTATCAAATTACTGACCTTGATCAGGGCCTCCTTGAACATACTAAATCCGACAATCCTGGCTGTGGTATGAAAGAGAGTTCTGGCCATTCTTGAATTAGCTGGTGTTTTAACTTCATAGAAGTGTATGACGAAGCATTCTTAACGTCTGTTCCGACGGCAAGCTCCTGGTAACGATTGCGCAGTGTTTTCAAAAGATACACCTCCTTCTCAACCATAACTGATAGAATTCTTCCTTCACCTGTTTGATAATAGCGATGTGAGCACTTTCCGAATTTTCCGACTCGAACTTACCTGCCATGATATATTTTGGAAGACAGTTCTTTTTCCGGTGATACCTGGCATCTGCAGCTACTAGATCTGGTCCAGCACCACGAAGGCGTTGAAGCATTTCAAAGTCTCATTGCTTTTCTGCAGCATCTACAGCCTTTGTGTAGATATTATCACGTGTCGTCTACGACTGTTGCTACCAGGGACCAGTTAGCATTGCTTGCTGAATATCTATGAGAAGAAAAACAGCGCATGCCGCAAATAAAGCAATTGCTTTTCCAGTCAAATGCAGATTTCGACAATTGTGATCTTCCGATAACAGCAGTGTCATCTCCTGGATTACTGTTGGTAGAAGCAGCCAATGAACTGCTATTGCTGCCACTGTCCCTCTACTTAATTAGTCTCTGTATGTTGTGCCGAATGCAATATGTCGACCTACAATCTCTGTGATATCTAAATGTTTTCACTCCATCGAGGATGTCTGTTTTATTCTCGAGTAGGACTTGTCCAGTTTCATCCTGGTGTTGGTTGCAGGCTGAAAATAACGATTACAGCTTCGCCGTGTCAGGAAGGGACAGGTGGATTCTTCCTTGGGAAAGACGCAGAACAAAATATGCTGGATTCTACGTCAAAAATGTCCAATCTGGCCTTCTTGGTAGAGGCAGCAACACTGAATTCCGCCATTCTGATACTAACGTTAATTCCTCTAATAAACAAGAGGAATGACAAGAAGCTGATGAGGGATGTACGACATGGCGGATGGGCATCTGTATGGCAAATAAGTATACATACCATTGAGAATCAGTACTCTTCCTCATCATAATGTACACTTTTCCGATGGAAATAGGTACATTCCTTATTGTGTAAAAGATTTTGCCGAACAGACTCCGCAATACCTAACGTCACCCGCTCTTCTTGGAGGGTGGTCAGCCATTCTGGGGAAGTTTATAAATATATATTGGGTATGCTTCTGTAACCTGCAGCACAAAAATCATAACAACAGAGTAGATTATTAGCAGCCAAAATTTATAGTACAGTTACATTCAAGAACGGTTGATATCTCCCCACCCCACACCCCTGGAAAATAGGTCACAACTTGGTTTGTAATTGTATTCAACCGTGGCATCATGCATTTCCTTACTCCTGGCACCAGGACGATCAGTTTGATATATGATGACCTTTGGTAGAATGCTGGTTTGGATTACTCGGAAAGTAATCCCGTTTTGGGACCCATGCTGCAGCGCTAACTGTAATATGAAAGTCCCAAGTAAAAATGTAGAAAATTAATAATTGACAATATTTGACCTTGACCTCTGGTGACCTAATTACCTCAAAATGTAGCTTAACTAATCCCTGAATAGACATAAGACATGGCCATTGGCATTTGGAGTAGTTATGTGTCAAAATATGCAACTAATTTCAAGCTGTCCAACTTCATACAATTTCGCCAGTTTTAGCGCAATAAAAAGACCATTTTTGAAATTGGGTCAAAAACAGTTCTGTGCCACAGCCTAAATAATAATAAACTCCACTTGTTTGGACTTTTTGTAGAATAGGGTACTTCTTGGCTTCCATTTGAACTCATTTAGGTTGAGAAAGTTCCATTGGTATGGTATCTGCAGCGAGTTTTCCTACAGGTGGTCACGTTTTAGAGAGGGGTCAGATTTCGTGACCTTTTGACCTCTGGTGACCTACATAATTGACATATTAGCATATAACAGATACCAACATATAGAGGATCAGATTACCAACATTTTGAGCGGCCAAATGTCATTATATCACCATTACTTGAAAAGTTATTCGACTTTATATTTCCCCTACCCCCAAATCTGGTCCCTCAGATTGGACTCGGGTGTCCGTCTTTAAGAGGTGATTACTACCACTAAGCTGTGAGTCCCGGCTTGCTTTCAAAGTTTTTTTTACATCTATGGATATAGGACTTTCAAAACAACATAATGAGAATTTGCCACCCCAGGTGGTACCGATATCTGGTCTGGCTCATGGACTAATTTACTGGCTCACTCAACAACTTTGGGGATTGATTACTGCCATTATCTAAATCTAAATTAACAAGCAGATCATTTATATATATATTAAATAGGATAGGGCTTAAAACATAATGTTTTAAGCCCTATCCCTGGTGGACACCTCTTAATATAGGAAAACTCTCACTCATACATGATGTGGATTTAACTCGAGCCTGGCTAAGACGAAAGATTTGCTTTATACAGTTATATATATTACCAGTAACTCCAGCCTGTTGCAGTTTCAACAAGAGGCCAACGTGACACACAGAGTCAAATGCTTTATTAAAATCAATAAAGCAAGCATATAGCTTGTTTTTCCTATTCGCATATTTATCAATCAGTGTTTTCATCACAAATATATGGTCAGATGTCCTACTTCCTTTATTAAAGCCCAATTGGGCATTAGAAATCAGTCCATAGCTGTCGGCGAAGTCCACAATTCTATTATTCAAGGTTGAACAGAAAAGTTTACCTATACAACTGTTTAAAGTGATACCTTTATAATTATTTGGATCAAGTGAGTTTCCACTTTTATGAATAGGGACTACTAGTCCATTGGACCATGCCTTAGAGAAGTGTCCAATTGATAAAATTTTGTTGAATATTTTTAACAGAAATGTATTGATTTGTGGGAATGCCGCCTTTATCATATCATTAGATATACAGTCATCGCCACATGATTTATTTGTTTTTAGAGTCTTAACAGCATCATTTAAATCCTTCATGCTAATAGGAAAATTCAATTCAGATGACGGTGGTTGGCTTTCCAAGTGAGATAATTCTTTCTCAACTTCGGACTTTCTACTGTCAAACATAGCCTCTGTATCATCACTGTGGAGTTTCTGATAATGCTCAAACCATTTGTTGATATCTATTTTGTTTGTACCGCTGTCAGAATTGGACTGCTTCAGTTTATTGACAGCACTCCAGCAAGCAGAATAGGCCATATTTATAGTTGCATATGTAAGTTCATGGATGATGGGAAGGATGTCAGAGAAGTGTTCTCTGATATATCCAAACCCTTCTGGGCTTCTGGCATACCATCAAATCTACTCAATTGATTCAAGTGGGAAACTATTAAAGTCGTTTGGTGATTACCACTGAAGCAGATAACCAACGGTGATTACCAATGGCAAATCGTCAACTGTCGAATTTGTAACAGCGGTTGTACCATACGGCTTGGTCCTGGGGGAGCTTATGTTTCTTGTACTGTGACTGATTGCCGAGTATGCTTCGTAGTATATAATTGGTGAAATCTGCAAATCGGGGCGGAACTTCTGAACTATGATTTAGGTAAACTATCTCAGTGGGCAAAAAAAAGAAAAACAGAAGAAAAAAAACAAAAACAAAAAACACGCTGGCTCGTACAGAAAAGGGAAGGAATACTCTTCTCTCGGAGAATAAAAAGAAATGTCAACCACCTTTGTATACAATGAACGAAGTAATTTTCACAAACACCTCGGTGTAGTCTTTCAATTTTCTGGCCACTGGGATAAAAAAAAGACTATTTGATTGAGAAAATAAGCCCCATGGTATTGTTTAAGGAGCCTAAACTCGCTAGAAATGTATTATAAATCGTGTATAATTCCCACATTTGATTATGCTAGTACTGTCTGGGATAACTATGTGGCTTACCAGGCAGAGATACTCGAAAATCTCCAACTTGATGCCATCACGGCAGTAGTAGTATCTACCATTTACAGGTCACATTTTGACGAGTGCGCAGGTGTTTCTGCGCAGATTTGTGGCGGAAGTGTGGAGGGTCGGGGGATTCCCCAGTGGGGGTTTCCCATGACGATCACGTGATCAAGGCATGTGAACAGGGGTCACAGGGGTCATTGTGGGTGATGGTGGAGGTGGTGGGACCAAAATGGCGGCTTGTGGGTGGTGGTGGAGGTGGTGGGACCAAAATGGCGGCCTTGTGGGCGGTGGGGAGGTCACGGGGAGAAAAAACCCTCACATTACCCTCAAAAAACCTCTAAGCCATATAATAGTAATAAACATAATCTATAGGTGTTGTACCATGTTAATAGGATCAGTCTAGCATCTGTACCACCCTAGGGTCGAGTGTTTATTGTCCCGTGTATCTCCGCAGAAAATCAACAAACAAAATGGCGGCTCCAGGATGGTGTGGGGACGCCCTTCCCACATCACGGCATCGACCGTAGCGCCATCTGCACACATTGACGCAAGGGAGACAACTCGTGTGGCCCAAGGATATGGAAATAGCCGTGTTGGAGCTAGGGGAGTGACTACTGGTCCAGTGGGGTCGAGTGATATATCAGTGTGAAGCTTATGTGAAGGGGCATGTAATGGGCTGGGTGTGGGGTTGCACTAGCGTCATTCTGCGCATGCGCGGTGGCCGAAGGGTATGAAAATAGCCGTTTTGAGAGCTAGGGGAGTCCCTCATGGTCCAGTGGGGTCGAGTGAGGTATCCAAGTGAAGCTTAGGTGAGGGGGCATCTGACTGGACTAGCGGATTTGAAATAGCGTCATTCTGCGCATGCGCGGTGGCCCAAGGGTATGGAAATAGCCGTGTTGGGAGCTAGGGGAGTTACTACTGGTCCAGTGGGGTCGAGTGAGGTATCCAAGTGAAGCTTAGGTGAAGGGGCATCTGACTGGACTAGCGGATCGGGCGTTGTCACCATTCTGCGCATGCGCGGTGGCCCAAGGGTATGAACATAGCCGTGTTGGGAGCTAGCGAAGCCAATAATGGTGCAATGGGGTCGTATGAGGTATCCAAGTGAAGCTTAGGTGAAGGGGCATCTGACTGGACTAGCGGCTTGGGCGTTGTCACCATTCTGCGCATGCGCGGTGGCCCAAGGGTATGGAAATAGCCGTGTTGGGAACTAGCGAAGCCAATAATGGTGCAATGGGGTCGTATGAGGTATCCAAGTGAAGCCTAGGTGAAGGGGCATCTGACTGGACTAGTGGGTGTGAACTAGCGTCATTCTGCGTATGCGCATAGACGTTTTTGGGATGTAGGGGAGTCCCTAATGATCCAATGGGGTCGAGTGAGGTATCAAAGTGAAGCTTAGATGAAGGGGCATCTAATGGGTTGGATGTGCGGTAGCCATTCTGCGCATGCGCAGATGCAATGCGGAGCTCTCGTCCAATCAGAAGCGAGTATTTCAAATCCGCCACGGAGCTCTCGTCCAATCAGAAGCGAGTATTTTGACCCGGTGCATTATGGGACATATCCAAGATGGCGGCACGTATGTTCAAGATGGCGGCACATCCGGTGTCGAAAACTGGCCATTTTTGTCGGGATGGGGTCACCTAGTGTCGAAAACTGGACCCTGTATGGGTCCCGCTAGACGTGTTGGAGCTAGGGGAGCCACGAATGGTCCAATGGGGTCGAGTGAGGTATCAAAGTGAAGGGGCATCTGACTGGACTAGTGGGTTTGAACTAGCGGCATTCTGCGCATGCGCAGTCTGGCCGTAGTATAGAAATAGACGTGTTGGAGCTAGAGGAGTTACTACTGGGTCGATGGGATCGAGTATCCATGTGAAGCCTAGGTGAGGGAGTTACACTAGGGTGTCGTTTCCATTCTGCTGCGCAGGTCACGTGGTGGGGTTGTGACGTCACTTCCGGGTTTTTCACTAAAAAACTACCTCCAAACATAGAAGAGTTCCCATGTTTTTCTCCTTAGACATCCGTATGTTCAACCGCCGGCACTTTTCCACAGTTTTTCCCCTTAGACGTCCGTATGTTCAACCGCCGGCACTTTTCCACTGGCCTGGCCCCAGCGCGAGCGGCGCGCGCGTCATCACGCGTCATCCCCGGAAGTGCGCGTCATCCCCGGCAGTGCGCGCGTCATCCCCGGCAGTGCGCGCGTCATCCCCGGCAGTGCGCACGCGCGGATCAAAAGGTCAAAGGTCACCTCCAGGTCAGACGGTCCAATATGAATAACGACAAGTTCAGCAATGTTCATACAGTTTATTATCCCCAATGTTACATCATACCCAGGCTGGGGGAGCCGCCCTGGGTATGCTTAGTATGTTCACAGCAAAACAAAATTGAAATATCAAACACCATGTTTTAACGCACCGTCACATTTAATGTTTACTGAGCTCAAGTCAATGATCAGCATGTAGACATGTACGGCATGTTATGGTATTCATCAGTGCACGAGTGACGCATTCAACCCATGGCGGTGGTGAATCACCTTGGTAAGGAAAAATGTAACATTGGTCACCCTCTTCACTGTCCACTTGGTGTTGGGTCGTTGTTGTTGGGCCCATCCCAAGACATCCAATTGTTCCACTTGGTCCAGCATCATCTCTAGTGACCTCCGGTCAATGATGGTAAACGGTTGGTCGTACACTGGGTGGAGGGCACTGGAATAGAAATTGCGCAATTCACCCGTCACCTTATGGCATAAGATGTACCCAAATGCTACATTTAATGTGAAGGCCGTAGGTTGGTCATTGAAGATGGTTTCCACGTAGCTGCGTAGACGGGTGAGCTTGGTCAGTGGGAAATTGTAGATATCTTGAATAGGGCGATGACGGTGGAAACAGTGCCGTGTTATGGTCCAATGGCGCCGAGAGATGTCACTCTCTGGATGATATTCGGGTAAGAGATCGCTAGGAACATTTATGGGCTCGTCCAGAAAATGTTCGATGTATGACGTATCACTCGAAACCGTAACGGTGGGGTCCGGCTGGAAATCCAGGCTCTTCCCAACTGTGGGTATAGGCGGGCTCTCCGTCATCGCATCACCAGTGGCGTTCGTCTCCCCGGGCTTATCTTCACTGGGTCTGACCTTCCGCGGCTCCTCTTCAGTAGGAAGTTGTCGCCAAAACCGTGGAGACGGAGCATGAATCAACCGTTGGTGTCGCAGCAACTGACTGCTTCGTTTGAAGAGTTGACCACAGTCCTTACATTGTTCCGTCGCGCCCTCGTGGAATGAACGTTCGTGGCGCAGTAAAGCATCTTCCCGATTAAATGACCGTGCGCAGGTTATACAAGTATACCGTGCATCGTTGTGGATGGAGGCCTCGTGGCGTCGCAAATCTTCTGGGCGAGTAAACTGCTTCTGGCAAGTAGTACAAGTGAACATCTTGGTGGTTGACAGACTGTCTGATGAAACGGCAAGGTCGCTTCCCTTTTATAGCACACTAGCTGGTAATCCAAGTCGAGGATCGAGACTGTACTGGTGTACTGGTGTACGACTGAGCCGCATTGCGCAGACGCGAAGTACCCGGATGATAGACACGGACGTCACCGATCCGAAAAGACACGGACTTTACCGAAAATACACGCACTTTAACGAAAAGACACGGACATACCCGAAAAGACACGAAGGTGAACGCCATTGTGGGAAACCCCCCACAGACAGGTCAGTACATGCATTCCTATGATGTTCACGCATAATAAAAAGGATTGACCTGTAATCTGTGTTGTTGTTGTTGTTGCTCCCTTTTTTGGACTAACCCATCAGAATAGTACGTATCACGGACTACACCCGTAGAGCTACATCTGGTCTATAAAACACGTCCCTCTGGATCCTACACCTTCATTTCTACGGTTGCAGAGCCATGGCGGAGATCCAGCCCCATGCGACTCGCATTTTACAGTATGCCACCGTGGTGAATTCATTCACGGGTTACCGAGCAGTGGTCCGGTCCATGTTTGCAGATGGCGACGACAACGAGGGACGACGCCAGATCCTGAACGAGTTCACAGAAGCGGTCCTCCACAGAGTGCACTCGATGGAGAGGCGTGCCATCATTCACCACTACTGGACTATGACAGCCATCCTTGATGCTCGGGCTATGGACCACGAGCGCTCACGCCGGAACCAGCGCCGGCTGGTTGGCCTCATACTAGTCTGTGCCCTATTGACCCTGGCGCTGTGGTATTGACACTATAAATACCAGGGTCAGACAGAGTGTGTGTCATTCACCGTTCGACATTTGGAGCAAGCATGTCATCCGACCTACGAGCCATCCTGCTCCTTACACCCCAGGTGGGGTTACACGTCTATGAAGATAAAGTCATCTGGTGGAAGACCGTGGAGATATTTGCTGGGCGCCCGCTGAGACCGTATCGAATACGGTGACACTACCTCGTGACGGCTGGACCAAATTTAAACGGATGTTGAGCGGTGAGCTCGACGGACACCTCATCCACATAGACAATGCCATCTACGTATACCGTACCTCCCTCTTCCTACGCCTGGGCCGCTACCAAGACCCCACGCGAGGCTTCACCCTAGATCCCGCTCTGTGGTCAGCCTTGGAGAAAGTGGTGCCTATTGTGGACCAGCTGTTTACACCGGACGAGCGATCATCAGACCAGTTGGCGTGGGCTCGTGCTATGGAGGACGCGCTGGCTGAACCCCATGAACAACTACATGAACCCGACGACGACGATGCCATTGATTACCCGGCTAGACTCAGTCAGCCCAGTGACATGACCACCTGATCCTTTGATCTCACGGGGTTGTCCCTATAAATACGAGAGACAGTCAAATCTGGTACCATTCACGTACTGACCATGGTGGAGCATATGATACTGGCGTATCTCAGCTTGACCCCCGAGGTTTTCCTGCACGTGTATGCGGATAAGGTCGATATCATGGAGGAGGTGGGAGACATCTGTGATGCGGATCCTACACAACCGTGCCCGGCTCACATTCGTCTGTCCCGGGAGGGCTGGACCAAATTCAAACGGGTGTTGTCTGGTGAACTGGACGGCGATCTCATCCACTTGTGTCACGATGTGTATATCCGACGCGGCCCTTTCTTTGCTCAATTGGCTCGGCTAGATGGGGGTACAGTGCATTTTACCCTTCACCCTGATCTATGGTCTGCATTGGAAGATGCCGTGGTAGATGTGGATGAAGTGTTTATCAAGCGGTCATCAGACGAGTTGGACTGGTCATTGACCATGGACACTGTGAAAGCCAATGAAGAAAATCAGAAAGAAACTCCGGCCCAAGATATACCCGTTATAAATAAACGATAGAGCCAGGGTCCATCATCATTGTGTCACCATGAAGCGCTGGGAGAAGGTGTTGGATAACTTATACTACAGTCCCGACAGTCCGGCGGCCTATAGTGCATTGTCGGCTCTCTATCGAGCGGCCAAACCCCAGGGGATACAACGTGCTCAAGTCCGAGATTGGTTAAGAAAACAAGACACCTATACCTTACATCGAGCTGTCCGTCGCCATTTTCTACGGAACCGGGTCATCGTGGGAGGAATAGATGCCCAGTGGCAAGCGGATTTGGTCGATATGAGCGCCTTTGCCAAACACAACGATGAGAATCGGTATATCTTGACGTGCATCGATATCCTATCCAAGTATGCGTGGGTGGTACCCATCCGGACGAAAACGGGGGCGAATCTCATAGCGGCGTTCAAAGACATCTTCAAGACCGGGCGCAAACCTTTGTATTTGCAAACCGACGAAGGCACGGAATTCCTCAACAGACCGTTCCAAGCCTTTCTCAAGAAACAGAAGGTCTTCTTCTTCCATACGTACAACGAGACCAAGGCATCCGTGGTGGAAAGGTTCAACAGGACATTTAAAGGTCGCATGTATAAATATTTCACCTATAAGAATACAAGGCGGTACATCGATGTTCTCCCGAAACTGGTGAGGGGTTACAATCGAGCCTATCATCGAAGTATACAGAGAGCCCCCATTACCGTGACCCAACGCAATGAAGCCCAAGTCCGGCGTGTCTTGTACCCCAGGCCATCGCAGCGAACGACGAAGGAGATGTTCAAGGTCGGGGACCCTGTACGGATCAGTAAAGTCAAGGGCAAGTTCGAGAAAAGTTACTTGCCCAACTGGAGCGATGAGCACTTCCTGATTAAACGGCGCCTACCCCGACAGCGGCGAGTCTATGAACTGGAAGATCTTCAAGGGGAACCGCTGCTAGGCACGTTTTACGAGCCGGAATTACAGCCTGTCGTAAAATCACAGCAAGACTACTACACGGTGGAGCAGATTTTGAAAACGGAACGTCGACGTGGCAAACTGTTTCATTTCGTCAAATGGCAAGGCTGGCCCAGTTCCTTCAATTCCTGGGTCGCTGCCAACCAGGTGAAACGACTATAAAGCCAGACACCACTGCCGTCATCCTTCATTCCACGGTCGACCATGAACACGGTGCAACCGTCTCTGAACACAGTGTCTTCCAAAACGCGCAAAGCGCAAGTGGGCTTTGGCGTACTAGTGCTAACCCTGCTGAGTGTGTTGTACGGAGGTGTGTTTTACGACGTAGCCTATGCCAGCACGTTATTTAACCAACTGAGAACACCAGCCATCAGTGAAACCGGTCTACAGAGAGCACCAGTCGTATCCAGCCCAGTCACCACCACCTCCACACCCCGTGTACAAGCCACAACGAGTGTAAGCTCCACACTTACACCAAGTACACCTACTACAGCTGAAGACCCACCGGATTTCATACCTCACAGTGAACCGACAACGACGACTCACGTTGTACCCATCACCACCATCATCATCCCTGAACGTGAACAGACAACGACAACCGACGTTGTACCCACCACCACCACTCCAGTTCACTCGTACCAAATTTACAAGAGCGGGTTACCACGACAGCGGATACACCTCCAACCATGGACCCTCGGTGGCAGCATCCCTTTACCTGCGTCATCGCAGGACCGACGGGCTCCGGCAAAACGCACTTCGTCAGGAAGCTCCTCGAACACGCCGACAGCATGATCACTCCACCCATTGCCAGAGTCGTGTGGTGTTACGGAGAATGGCAGGAAGCGTATGCAGCAATGCCCCACATCACGTTCGTGGAAGGCCTACCTAACCTGGCGGATTTGGAACCCGACACCTTGGTGGTTCTGGATGATCTCATGGCGGAGACGGATGCGCGGGTCACCCAACTCTTTACCAAAGGCAGCCATCATCGACGGCTCAGCATCATCTACATTGTGCATAATCTGTTCAGTAAAAACAAAGAATATCGGAACATCAGCTTAAATGCCCACTACATGGTGGTCTTCAAAAACCCGAGAGATATCACTCAACTGCTGCACCTGGCGAGACAGATATATCCCGGCCGCACACCGTTTGCATTGGAAGCCTTTAAAGATGCGACAACCCCTCAGCACGGGTATATGCTCTTCGACCTGAAGCAAGCCACCCCCGACCACCTTCGACTACGGACCGGCATCTTTCCCGGAGAGACTCACCACGTGTACATGTAAAAATAATGCAAACACACCTACAGTGGCTCCCCCAGCTGGGGTGTGTGTGTTTTGATGATGGAGATAATAAAAAAGAATGAATACCACAGCAGGATTGATTTTTTGTCTCTGAAGTAGATAAAAAGAGCAGAATTGTGGGTTCTAGCATTAGTTGTAGAGGATGTCTGCGCGAGTACGGAAGCACGCTCCCACGCTCCGTGTATTGAAGACGGCCCCACCCGAGTTGGTGCGAACCATTGTACGCGGTGCAGACCCTGCTCTCGTGTGCTGTCTGTGCGAGATTGGACTCAATATCTTAAAAGGCAACGTACCACTGACTCCGGCTCAGAAGACCAAGTTGACCAAGCATAAGACAGGTCTCCGAACCTTAGTCCAGAAGCGAGTGTCTCAAACACAAAAGAAAAAGGTGTTACAGAAAGGCGGCTTTCTCGGGGCCTTCTTAGCACCGTTGACCGCTTCCGTGTTGGGTCCAGTATTGGGTGGACTCTTCGGCCGACAATGAACCACACGAAAAAAATGGTCCTCGTCGAACCTCGGCTCCTTCAAAACCTCCAATCGCCCTACCCTGTCCCACCTACGGTGAAGACGATAAACACCCTCGATGGAGAGATGCAACAGATCTTACAGAGACCGGGGTTAAGCGATAGTGAGAAAGTACAACGGTACAATGAGACGCTTCAGCGGTACATGACGTTCATGGACCAATACAAAACCCTCTCTGCTCCACCACCACCACCATCACCACGTGACAGACCGCCGACCTCAGCACCGTTCCAACAGCCGGGTGGGGTACCTTCCACAGCTCCACAGTGGGTGGAAGACGAAGTCCTGAAGAGTGTACCTGCCTCGTTCAAGAAACAAGCTGGCCTGGTATTACAACGGATGAAACAGAATCCTAACATGACTTGGAATGATAAAGGTGAACTCCTGGTACAGAATCAGGTGGTCCCCGGGACCCACATGACGGATTTAGTGAATGACCTGATGCGTCAACGCAGGACGCACACGGATCCTCGAGGATGGGAGGTCTTCGCTCAAGGCTTGAAAGACATGCATGTACCACAGGAATTGGTGGGGAACCCTCAGCGCTGGGCCTTTATGCAGAATGTGAGTACACCACCAGAACCTTGGGAACCGGAGTCACCACCCAAATCACCACCACGGCGGGCACCTACGTTTTCACCCCTTTTACCACGCCACCCCCTGCAACCACCAAGAGCTAAATCACCGCGACCATCACGACGATTAGCGCCCAAGGGCTGGGAGAAGTATTAAAACCAACAGCAGCAGCAGGACAGCTCAGTCATCATGTTTTACCTCACCCTACCCAGTAACAGCTCGGCTGATGTGTTTCCTGACAACACCTTGACCAAGTACGTGACCCAGTTACCGCAACCGTTGCATTTACCTGGACGCTGGGAATGTGGACTCGTGGATATCCAATACCCTTACTCGTGGTACAACGTGCGAGCCAATGAAGTATGGTACGAGGTGACCTACGAAGGACAAGAAACTCGACTCAAACTACCCGAAGTTCAATACGATACACCCAAGGCGTTCATGGGTGGGCTGAGAAGTCTGATGCATTATAAGTCTCTACGAGACGTCACGAATACTTCAAAACCCATCAAATCTTTCCCCTTCAAAAATCATGTGGACTTCGATTACAACGCACACAACGACAAGGCCAATCTCACGCTCAGCCCCAACGTGAGTGTCGAACTCAGTGCTACCCTACAGCAAATGCTGGGTTTCAATTACCAGGGGTACGCTGGCCCCACCGGCGAGATAGGCCACATCCCGATGGACATGCGTGGTGGTATGTATGGCCTGTACGTCTACTCGGACGTGGTCGATGCACACATTGTCGGCGACAGCAACGTACCTCTACTGCGCGTCTGCCCGGTGAAAGGCACGTATGGAGCTCAAGTCACCCACAGTTTCAGGCATATCGTGTATCTACCGGTCAGTCAGACCGATATTAGCTCCATCGTCATCGATATAAGAGACGACACGGGACGACCGGTGGCATTCGAACGAGGAAAAGTGGTGCTGACACTTCATTTCCGTCAAGTCCGAGCGGTTCACTTTGCATAATGAAGGTGCCTTATCAATGCCATACAGCCAGTTACGTCGATCATTACACCAAACAGGCCGGGGGTAACTTTCCTGTCTTTGCGGGTACACGCATGCAACGAGGACATGGACTGGGGAACATACTCGGGAGCATCGTCAAAACGTTCCTGCCCTTGGTGACGCGTGGGGTCAAAGCGATCGGCAAACAAGCGGTGCGCAGTGGACTGCAAGTGGCCGGTGATGTCTTGGGGGGTACGGCACCCAAAGAATCCTTGAAACGGCGGGCCAAAGAAGCGGGAGGCGTCTTGGTGGCCAAAGCACAACGCACCGTAGGGAATAAAAGAGCTGCCCCACCGAGACCACGCACCAGTCGACGACCGACCCAGCGACGACGCACATCGAAGAAGACAAAGGATATCTTTTCTTAAAGATGGCTTTCATCCATGCCGAGTCGTGTCCTTCTACCAACAGTGAATTTGATTTATGGACCGTCCCACCTACTCAGACCAGTGCCGAAGAGGGTCAATGGGTGGAACATCTGCCCCTTTCCAGCATTACAGCCACAGGCCCCATTGAATTCACCATCACCAACGCAGATACGACCTACCTGGATTTAGCCCATACGTACCTATATGTGAAAGCTAAAATCACCAATAAAGATGGGACAGTCCTGAAAGCAGAGGCACCCGTGGGTCCAGTGAATCTCTGGCTTCATTCGCTATTCCAGCAAGTGGATATAGCCCTGAGTGATAAACTGGTGAGCGCCTCGACGAACACGTACCCGTATCGAGCCTACATCGAAACGCTGTTATCCTACGGGCGTGACGCTAAAAAGTCGTATTTGACAGCCCCGTTGTTCTACCGAGATACCTCAGGCAAGATGGAAGCGAGTCCTGATAACGCCGGTTACACGGAGAGAGTGGATTTCACAGCAGAGAGTCAATCGGTCGATATGATGGGACGTCTGCATGCGGACTTATTCATGCAGGACCGATACCTCTTGAATGGAGTACCTGTCAAAATACGACTAGTGCGCGCAACGCCTGCGTTTGCCTTGATGGCCCCGAATGAGGACCTCGAGTATAACATTGTCATCCAAGAGGCAAGTCTGTTTGTACGCAAAGTGAAACCGAGCCCAGGTGTACAGTTGGGGCACATCAGAGCCTTGGAGAAAAAACCAGCCCAGTACCCGATTCGACGAGTACAGACCAAGGTCTTTTCCGTTCCTAAAGGCAATATGATTGTCAATCAAGAAAACCTGTTCCTGGGGGATTTGCCCAAGCGTTTAACCCTAGCTTGTGTGGAGAACGTCAGTTATAATGGGACACTCTCGAGGAATCCGTTCAACCTAAAAGCGTTCAACATCAATTTCGTGGCCCTGCATGTGGATGGCCAACAGGTACCGGCACGCCCCTTACAACCTAACTTTGGAACGGACAATTACATCCGGAGCTATCTGAACCTCTTCACAGCAACTGGCCAAATCAACCAAGACGAGGGAAATATGATCAGTCGAGACGATTTCGGCAGAGGGTACACATTGTTCTGTTTCGATCTGACTCCCACCTTAGACAACGATCATCAACTGAGTCTCGTCAAGAAAGGCAACTTACGCTTGGAACTGCATTTCGGGACACCTTTACCGAAAACCATCAATGTGATCTGCTACGCTGAGTTTGACAACATCATTCAAATCGATAAAAGCCGTAACGTGCTGTGTGACTTCTCCACCTAACATGGATACAGACCAGATAACCACGGTGCTGGGACTGACCCAGGAACACGTAGGGTCTTTCAAGGGGTGTTCGCCCGAGATGTGTTCCCATTAGACCGTGTGTATCCGGCTGCTTACGTCCTGAATACAGACCCGATGGATCGGCCCGGTGAACACTGGGTGGCCGTGTACTTGACAGAAGAGCAGGGCGAATACTTTGACCCGTACGGCCTACCACCCCTCCATCCCGATTTAACAGACTTCATGGATCAAGGCACAGAGACGTGGTGTTGGAATACTAAAACGTTGCAAAGCCTGGACAGTATGGTGTGCGGACAATATTGCTTGTTTTACCTGTACCATCGATGCCGGGGAAGACCCTTATCTACCATCGTCCACATGTTTGACGAGTACCCCAAGGCCGAGGACCGAGATGTACTCGTCTATGACTGGGCTGCCCATCATTTCAATGTACAAGTCCCGTTCTGGGCTTGAATTCTTTCAATGTACATACGCCCCCTGTTCTGGGCTTGAATTCTAGCAAGCCCCTTGTTCTGGGCTTCAGTTTTCACGTGGTTGTTCTCACGTTGTTGTTGTTCACTGAATAAAAAATGAGATCTCACCAAAAAAAAAAAACCCTGTCTTGTGTGTTTTATTCATAATGCATCTGAAGATTCAGTCAAACTGAAATCAGTGGTGTAGGATGGGGCCAAAATATAACCCATCAAGGTTAGAATGCAAGCGCACTATAGTAAAAATAGAGAGCCAATGAAATCAGCCCACAGACCAAGTACGTGTTTTTGGTCAGGTTTGGAGCGGGCATTTCATTGAGGTACGTGTATACGGTGAGTGAAGAGACTCGTCCAACACGTATAGATTATGACTATAAGTTCTTTGTATTCTCCGAACCTTGCCGAAAGGGAGACCGTTTGACCTTGGAGGTGACCTTTGATCTTTTGATCCGCGCGTGCGCACTGCCGGGGATGACGCGCACTTTCTGGGATGACGCGTGATGACGCGCGCGCCGCTCGCGCTGGGGCCAGGCCAGTGGAAAAATGCCGGCGGTTGAACATACGGACGTCTAAGGGGAAAAACTGTGGAAAAGTGCCGGCGGTTGAACATACGGATGTCTAAGGGGAAAAACATGGGAACTCTTCTATGTTTGGAGGTAGTTTTTTAGTGAAAAACCCGGAAGTGACGTCACAACCCCACCACGTGACCTGCGCAGCAGAATGGAAACGACACCCTAGTGTAACTCCCTCACCTAGGCTTCACATGGATACTCGATCCCATCGAC
>JAVTVY010045856.1:0-21351 GCA_036873755.1 Hanleya hanleyi | reverse complement strand
GAGGAAAGTGGTATGGAGGAAAAGTCATATATGCTGAAGAACCTGACATAAAAGGGACTAAAGTAGTTGTAGTATTTTAGACCGTGTTTTTCTTGCTTTGAGGGAGTTCTTATCGTTGTATTCTTCATCTTTTAAGTTTGCTAAGCCTGTCTGTTCATGAACACGTGACTTCAGCCGAGTAGCAACGAGGAGTGTATTTTAACTTTTCCCTATCTGTTAACCCTCGAGACGACAGCATAGATGCGCATAAAAGTTGTCGATTTTTGATTTCAAAACATCCAATATACTAATTAGAAAGATGGTACACTCAATATTTCAACATGTTTTCAAGATTGAACATATTTACATGTAAAAAGTTCATCCGTATTCATAGATATGCTATGGTGAATACCATTTAGGAGGTAGAGAGCGTTTATAACATACCATTTGGTGGGAAGCGTTGTGAACACAGCTGGCAGATTATCGTTTTTCTCTTTCTGTAAGTTATAATATAAATCTAACTAAATTCCGTACATTTGTTAAACCAAGAAATGCTATAGAATGAATGGGGGCTGTAAAAGGATGCATTGCCCCGGTTAGATTTTAAGTTCGTATTAGATAAGGATGCATTGCCCTGGTTAGATTTTAAGTTGGTATTAGATAATATATGAACTGTTTCACAAATGAAAGATAGGAGAATTTTATGCTACCTAGGCGATAATATGAAATGCGATTGTACACAATTTAGCTGATATAACTTGCCAATTATAGAAAATATTTTGCTGATCCAGAGAAATGAACACCGGACGTTTTACGAATGGGCACGGAGGAAACCAATATTCTTGGTCATTCGGCCTCGGTGAATGTTTTCTCTGGTCATTAAAACATCGTATTCACCTCGTTTATAACATACCGTTTGACGTGAAGCGTTATGAAGGGGAATTGCGTAGATTGGCATGTGATTAATCCCACCTATAGATGATTCTCAGAAACGCATACATTCGTTAAACCAAGAAATGCTATAGAATTAATGGAGAATGTAAAACGATGCATTGCGCAAATTAGCTTAGATTTTAAGTGTTATTAGATAATATAATAGCGGTTTCACAAATGGAACATGTGATTGTGTATGCTATCTAGGTGATATTATGGAATGAGAATGTATGCAATTTAGCTGATAGGCTGCCTGTTCTCTGACCCGTGATTTCAGCCGAGTAGCAACCTGGGAGTCTATTTTCAGTTTGCCCGATCTTTTAACGTGGGAGATTATCTTCAACCAGTGATATGGTGGAAAAGTTCATATATGCTGAAGAACCTCACATAGATGTGAATAAATTATTTGTAGTATTTTAGACCGTGTTCTTCTTGCTTTTAATGAGTTCTTATCACATAAAATGGAATAAAATATTTGTAGTATTTTAAACCGTGTTTTTCTTGCTTTTGAGGAATTATTGTATTCTGCATCTTTGGAGTTTGCTAAGTCTGTCTGTAAAGTGACCCGTGACTTCAGCCGAGTAGCAACCGAGGAGTGTATTTTCACTTTGCCCTATCTCTTAACCTTGGAGAAGATAGCAATGATGCGCAGAAGAGTTTTCGATATTTGATTTGAAAACCTCCAATATTGTAGCTAATTACAAATGTGGTAGATTCAATATTTCAACATGTAATATACCTTTTTCAAGATTGAATATATTTACAAAGTCCATCCGTATTTAAAAAAATATGATGGTGAATACCATTTAGAAGATAATCTCAAGTGCGAATCTACGCTATTTAGCTTAGATTATAACTTGCTAATTAGACAATATATTGCCCGTTTCTCAGATCAAAAGTCCGAAAATTGTTTTGCGAATCTATGCTACATAGTTGAGATTATCAAGTGCGAATCTACGCTATTTAGCTGAGATTATAACTTTTCTAATTAGACAATATATTGCTGGTCCAGGAAATTTAACGGGCGCTTTTATTTCATTTTAGAATAGATTAACCCGTACTTCTGTTGTGACTGATTGAAATCGGCATCACCATTTTATTCATGTCATGCGCAAATACGGTTTAATACGCTCATGTGCGCTTGCGCTGTTCGCGTCATACGGTGACATTAATAAATTCACATCCACGTGACTATCAACATGAAGATGGGGTCAGTTGTAGTCCCAATCTCACGTTCGGCTATTTCCGTATTGGCGGAAGCTAGTGAGTTCTGGGGCTAGATTGTTGTATAGTCCCTCAAAAACAAATGCAATAAAAGCGCCCGCAACAGGTGAAGGACATAACGGATCTTGTCGAACTCGGTCTAACCACGAAGGGAAATTATTCAGGAATCCATCGATGCGAGTTCAGTGCTATGGAACGGCCAAATAATTTTGTCATACTTAAGTAGGCCTTCGCCAGAGGAAACCGAGCCCAGTGCAAGGAGTTACGCCCCTTCGGCATTGACAGGAGGTTTACATAATGTCAGCGTAGATTCGCACTTGATAATCCGTCTATTTAACATAGATTCGCACTTTATAATTGTCATTTATAATCTCAGCTAAATTGCGTAGATTCGCACTTGATAATCTCAGCTAGGTAGCATAGATTCGCAGAAAATATTCAATTTCGATTTTGGAAACAGGGAATATATTGTCTAATTAGAAAGCTATAATCTACGCTAAATTGCGTAGATTCGCAATTGATAATCTCATCTATTTAGCATAGATTCGCACCGTGGTAAATTGCACGAAATTTTAGAATTTATCTTCAAAATAGCAAGTGCTAATTCGCATCTAAATATATGATAGGATGATAAAAGCCAATCGCGCACCTTAATGAGATTGGACTAGCTATCTCACCCAATTGTACACTAGAGTACAATGTGAGATAACCTTAATGTATGCATCAACTTACCGGCCGGTACCGTCATTCGCCCGTGGGTGCACGGATAGAATGAATGGATAACATGCTCACATACAGCCCCGTGAATAGCCAATAATCATATGCCGCGACAATAGTAATTATACAGTCAGCAAATACGCGTTATACAATGAAATGAATAAAGTTCTGAAATTCCAGCAAATACATACCATACAATAGAGAAAAGATTGGAGGCATGACTTTGACAGAATCAACGGATCTTACCCGATAAACCAGAATACAAAGCAACCACCACCCTATACACATATTTTCAAAGTGAAAATTTTAATAACTTTGGGAGGGTGGGTGGGAGATTTCGTTTTGATCAGTTAAAACTTCATGGGAAAATTTAACCAAAACGTGCCTCGTATCATCCAGAATTGGGGCACCGGTCTGCGCATGTGTAAACTTCATGACCGGGTTCGGGGCATATGCACTAAGACAACTTTGACAGATCAATCAATGGGAGACAACTGTGGTATTACAACATAAATCTAAAAAGGCATTTAGAGTGGTTTCCCCTGAGTTGCAAGAAATAATAGGAATTAAGCTCATATGTAGCTGAATTCATTTATTTCTAGACATATATCTAACTACAAACTCTAAAGACAATAACTTGACAACACCATAATTTTGGCAGATACTGGCCGCAGCATTTATTCTGTAAAGAAGAGCATGTGGGGTATGAGCATGTTTCCATCGATATTCACTTACCAGGTACACCAAGATACCATGGTTACCACATCCATATACCAGGTATACCGAGATACCACCACAACCACAAATGACTGCCGACTTGCCCTGGCGAGTCATTTACCATGACTGACTGTACTCCGCCGGGGGAACCCGGTGTCAGTACAGTCAGCATTCAAATGTCCATCTGTGGGAACACAGATTGGACTAGCTATCTCACCCAATTGTACACTAGAGTACAATGTGAGATAACCTTAATGTATGCATCAACTTACCGGCCGGTACCGTCATTCGCCCGTGGGTGCACGGATAGAATGAATGGATAACATGCTCACATACAGCCACATGTGCGCATCTGCGCATGCGCACATCCCCACCATGCTCTTACATATACCTAATTCTGCCTTCAATTGAATCCGGTTAACACATCGAAACCCTCCAGTGCTGATCGGAAATCGATGTTTAAAATGTCAGAACCGATATCTGTAAGATGGGTTCCATCATACCTGTATAGTCCAGGAACTGTGTGCGTGATCATCTCATGGGCTATGGCTGTGCCACCAAAAGACCTGCATATCGCACCAGCCTTCCTATTTACTTTCTTACGTGCCAGGTCAACTGCTGGGATACTCCTAGCGCCATACCAAAAAAGCCTAGGTAACAAATTGGACCATGCTATACGACAATATGGCAAGAGGGTGTGAAGAGTACTTAAATCTCTAGAGATATCATGGCGCAATTCAACTGATTTCCTTCCTACAAGATCATTGCTACCTAAATGAATAAACAGAATGTCCGGGAAGGGATAACGGTGTAAATCATGCTGGATGGTGGGAACCAGCTGTACCCACTTCATCCCTCTGATGCCAGCCCAGCGGATGTTGAACACATGTCCCAGTCCAAGCATCTCACCACCCGGTCTGCAACGAGCACGCTGGGCCGCCCAGTAAACATAAGATGAGCCATATATCCATACTCTGAATTTGCCTGAAAATATACTAAATTCATGTAAACATTCGGTTGAAATATGGCAACCACTTGAAATAAAGTTAGAGCCATAAATGAATTAATAAGTTATATCAACCCCAATTTGTCATATTAAGGGATAGCAATCATAGCCTAATGTAGGACCGAAAAGCCGCTGATTTCCAACGCCCCAATTTTTTTATATGGTCTTCAGAAATTCCACAAAGGGTGGCAGTCGTTCCGGCTCCAATTCTGAAGGAATGTGAAGTGTAAGTCTTACATGGAATGCCAATAAAGGAAATCGCTTTTTGGAAGACTGCACTGAATTGAAATCGTGTCAGAGGGGTTGTGTCAAAATGGCAGAGAAACTGGGAAGATGGCGATTCACGAATCGCCAAAACTTCCTCAGCGGCCTTAACTGGACATGTGGCATTCCTGGTCGGATTGAGGGTTATATACGTTTGGCGACCATGCTGATCAGTTTTGGAATATCTGAGTCTAAGGCGTAGGCGCGTACCCAACTCCGAAGTTTGAAATGATAAATCTCCCATGCTCAATGCCCGGCCTGTTCTGTCCATTGAGCAGTCTGATACGAGTTCCCCCACTCGTAAAAATCCGAAAAAAGCCAACAAAAATGCTGCCTTGAATAGAGCAGCCTCAAACAGAGATGTACAAATGTGTGGCAGGGCCATAATTATTTTTTGCAGGATGTTGTAAGTAATGGGTGAGCGATTGTCTCTACGATTGGCTGACCGCCGGAAACCTTCCAATAATTTCTTAACAATGAAATGTTGTGTAGGGTCGACTCAGCCCTTTAGTTTGTGCTTATGTCCTATACCCGCCAAGTAAGTTGCTGCCGAGGACGGTGCTAAAGTATTTGTTGATAAATGAGCAATAAATAGAATAATATGGTTGACAGGTGCTGGCCACAACTGAGGTAAATCTACTGTTCCTCTGAAGGTTAAAAAGGAATTAATGCCTGTAGCATAAGCTTTCAATGTTTTTGCTGCTAATGATCGGTTCAGTAACTCGCTCGCTGCTACCCACAAATTTGGTGGTGGTACGATAAGGCGGGATTTTGGCCTATACGTGGTGCGGTTGAAATCGAAAAAATAAAATGTCCTAAAAATACTAATGTTTTAATGTAACGACAAGAGAAAATATAAGTACACAATATGTGAAAGTTTTAGAGCGATTGCGTTATGATTATAGTTATCACATGAAACTGAAATCCACAGCTTGTGCTATTTCGTGAAAAAAGGGTCAAAATCGAGTCCTTCAGACACGCATTTAGACGCGAAGGACCCCTTGGACCAGAACGCCATTTAACGTGGTGTTGTGTGGTAACATTATATCCCCACTACTGGAAGATCTTTTTGGTCCAAGGGGTCCTTCATACTAAAAAATGAAAAGTTATGATTCATAACGTTTGAAGTTTTCGTAAGTAGATTAAAGTGACAAAATAGCCTGTTACAGTTGTTCGTATGTCGTGGCGTAGTGGATACGCACGTTGGGTCACAAGCGCGTCGAAATTTTCTTTTACCGAGTTCGAATCCCAGGAGGGCAACATGTGTGACGTAGACAAGTTATTTCAATCTTTCTCATTTTTGTAAAAAAAAATTACATTCAGTATATCTGAAACAAGAGTTTAGGCTATCATTATGAACCAATTAAAAGTAAAATAAATATTGTTTACCAATGACACGATACCATGTGGACATTACGGGCCAGTCAAACTTTGAAATCGACCGATCAGTCGCTACCTGTTACAACGGCAATATATTCGCCTAAATTGTGTATTTATTCTCCAATATGTGCATATAAAATCGACTGCAACGTGGTGAAATAATAACGCCTCTTTACCAAACATATGTGAAGCTATCATGGTTCACCGTAACATTCAGTCCGTTGATTGACAGCTGTCGCCGACGACTAGTTGCACATTGCATTGTGATTGACAGATGGAGAGAAGAAATGTACATTCCTATGAGTCGGCTGGCTGTGGGCAAAAACCCCGCCTTACAATACCATCTCCTTTGCCAGATAGCTGCTGGTATCTGCGTCGCTTCCTTGTCGGCATGCGGTGCATGTCTCCGAAATCGGGCTAGCTGCAAACGAGAAAGAGAATCTGCAATATTGTTCTGAATTCCTGAAACATGAACCCCCGGAAAACTATGTTGTGTGTCATACATTGTAACACTATGTAACGGACTAGGTTCATTACCCTGGATGACTTTGAGGTAGACTTGTTCAGGACTGTAACAACTGCCTCATTATCACATCGGAATATGATTTTCTTGTTAGCTAGTTGTTCCCCCCACACCAGTGCTATTGGAAATAGTTCAAGGAATGTAATGTCCTTGCATACCCCCTGATCTAACCAATTAGGTGGCCAAGTGCCACAGATCCAGTGACCATTAAAGTATGCTCCAAATCCGCATGAGCCGCTAGCATCCGTGAACAGCTGGATAGACTTGTTTGATAACCAAAACTGGTCTACAAAAAATACCACGCCATTGAAGTTGACCAAAAATTCTTGCCACATTTTGAGGTCAGCTCGCATTCCAGAGGTTATCCGAATGTAATGATGTGGTTTTTTAATGTGACATGTTGCGTTAATCAGCCTTCTACAAAAGGGGCGTCCGGGTTTTATTGCTCGACAAGCAAAATTCAGAGTTCCAACTAATGATTGTATCTCTTTGAGCTTCAGTTTATTCCGACACAAATAAGAATTAATTTCCAACTGAAGTTTTTGAACTTTATCCTGTGGGAGGTGTATCTGATGCAGGTAGGTGTCTAAAGATAGGCCCAAAAACACTAAAAGTTTTGATGGTCCATCAGTTTTCTGCCCTGCCACAGGGATGCCTAGCAGGTCACATACATACAGGAAACAGTGCAAGATATACTGACAAATTTCTTTTGACTCCCCGATAAATAAAAAATCATCAAGAAATTTCAAAACCTCAGGTTTGCCGGAAATTTTTCGTACCAGATATGCTATGAAAGTGCTGAATTTCTCAAAAGTAGAACAGGCAATGGAACACCCAAATGGCATGGCAAGCTCTACATAATATGAACCTTGAAATTTAAAACCTAACTGGTTGTGGTCCTGACTGTGGACTGGTAATAAACGGAATGCTGAACTTATATCGGCCTTTGCTAAATATGTGTCACCGCCCACTAAGTGTATCAGGTCTATCGCATCATCTATACTTGAATATTTCACAGAACACCTTTCAGGGTCCAAATAATCATTCAGGGATTCCCCTTCCGGGTATGACAAGTGGTGAATAAGCCTAAATTCACCTTCAACTTTTTTAGGGACCAAACCAATTGGAGAAACTCTGTATGGTTCAAATGGAGGTTTATCAAATGGTCCAGCCACCCTATTCATCTCTAACTCCCTTTCAATTTTCTGTCGGGTTACTAGAGGATTGTCTCTAACTGATTTCAAGTTCTCAGCATCAAATGATATTCTGGGGCCACTATAATGCAAAGGGAAGCCATATTTGAACCCGTTTAAAAGATATTCTGCATCCTCCCTGTTTGGATATTTTTCAAGTTCAATTTCCATCTGGTCCACTCTGATTGGAGTGGACGCTAGGCCGAAAGGGCTTCCGGGTAAGCTGGGGGCTAGGTTTCTGGTTACCCTTGGCTTTAAAACATTTGATTTCTGGATTACAAGCGTCTAGTCCGTCATTCATAATCCAGCCGTCGTCCATTAGAGAATATCCGCGTCCATAATCCAAAGACCTATTCCATTTCCATATAACAGTATTAGCACCAAATTCAAAAGACAAAAGTATACATAAACATAGGCTTGTTTCCTGCAAGAGAGAAGCGGTCAACAGTTTTCAATGATGCCGGCAAGACATCATGATGTTCCAAATATCAAATCCGTATCGCTGATCAGTATTCTTAATCCATAATATTCGTTATAAGTCGTCATCTAAAAATGATGTACCTCAGTCACGCTTTGATTGTGACTGTTCATATGAGTACCATGAGGATCTTGAAGTACATGGGCTCATACGGCCCCTAGCCCCGGGTTAAGCGGAATTAGACACATGTTACGAAACGTAGCGCCATAGATCTTGCACGCTACGTTCGTATTTTGCTATCAGCATGCGATATGTATCGCCAAATTTGAGAAACTTTGAGTGGAGGCGCTTGGTGGAATAGCCCTGTTTTATAAGTTTCTGCAACAATGTTTTGTGACGTTGATTAAAATCATCACATTTAACACAGGATCTAGCAAATGCTACTAAGCGAGATATGTATACGCCATATGCAGGTCCCATAGCCCCACAACATTTGCATGCATGACGGAAGCGACAGTTGAGGAATGTACACTGGCCCCTGTTGTAGTCCCAGCATACTTTTCCCTGGCTAGCATTATTAAATCTGGCTGTGTTTTGTGGTGCTGGATTGTTTTGTGGCAATGTTGCTATCATCCACAGTTCACCATCTATAGCCCCCCAAGAACGAAGTGGATTCCTTACCATTCTCCATCGAAACTGTTCATCATACTTTAGCCAAGTTACCTTGCCATGTTGTGCGGCCAAAGTGCGGACCGTGTTGAGGTACTTGAGCATTTCCCTAGCTCTAGTGGGGTGACGCTCCAAATAGATATCCATAAAAATGGTATAAGCTGTCACCCAAGTCTCAATATCTTTAATAGGCTTAGTCAACATTCTTGGCCGCATGGTTGCTTTTCCATCACTGATGCCAAAGTTAAGTGCATATGATGGCTCCAACATGTCTTGAGTAGATTTAGTTAATATGGCAAAATCCACAAAATTCCCTTTCCAAATTTTTTCTTTGACAGATTCTGGTACGTGAGAACTAAGGGGATCTAACACGCTACGAATTGGTGTGGGTTGATAGGTGGAAGGGTCGAACAGTGACGGGTCTGGGCCCGGGGAACCAGGCAGTAAACCCTCTGCACTACCAAAATCTACATTTAATACACTGTTACAAGTACTTGTGCCTGGTGGTACCATAGCCATAGGGGGGGATTGTACTGTTGTATCTGATTGGGATCTACCTGTACTGGTACTACTGGTTTGGCCATGATGATCTACAGGAGGGTTGGGTGCAATCTTACTGCACAGTGTATTTACATGGGGCCTAATCTGCTCTACCATGGAATTAATTTGATTGAAAGCTTCCAAGGCCTCGACAAATACAGAATTATCATGTTCAGCAATAGATGCGAGGCGACCTTGATTGTGACTCTGATTTTGTGTGCCATAATCGATACTTATACCACCATTACCATCCTCATGATCACCGACGACACGTTGTTGTTGTTGTGGAGCAGGGATGATATCTTGGCGAACAGGCCGTGCCGCGGTGCCAGCATGCTCAGTGCGTGCAACCTCGTGCTCGCCGGGTAGAAGACGGGAAGCAGCCTTTCTAGTACGTTTCGGTCTCGTAGGCTGGACGGGCGGTTGTACCACATCAATACTGCGAGGTTGCCTGCGTTTTGATGGTCTTGCACGAGGCATAATTCAGAAAAGATTTCGTTTTGATCAGTTAAAACTTCATGGGAAAATTTAACCAAAACGTGCCTCGTATCATCCAGAATTGGGGCACCGGTCTGCGCATGTGTAAACTCCATGACCGGGTTCGGGGCCTATGCACTAAGACAACTCTGACAGATCAATCAATGGGAGACAACTGTGGTATTACAACATAAATCTAAAAGGGCATTTAGAGTGGTTTCCCCCGAGTTGCAAGAAATAATAAGAATTAAGCTCATATGTAGCTGAATTCATGTACTGAAGGGGCGCACAATGCTCTACTTATGAGAGCGGATTTCTACATTGGCGATGTGGAGTGGCATATTACTCCGGCGAGTTCATCGTATCTGAATGTCACAGCACATTGGGCCCCGGACGAGATGTTGGACGAAACTATTTCCCAGGCTTTAAGACCGTACGGAGAGTGTTTGGGTGTAAAGAAACCACTTTTGTCCGAGTCGGATTTTACCAATGTTCGGACGGGTATACGGATATACCGATTCAAGTGTCACAAACAAAGGTATGTGCCGAACTTCATCGATTTTAATAACGATGTGGTCATGTTCACTTATCCCGGACAAGTTCAGGAATGTCGAAAATGTGGACAGAGTCGACACAAGGCCCATGAATGTGAGGCAAAATGGTGTATAAATTGTGATGGTTTTTTCATGAAAGCCCCCATGATGGAATTCACTGCCCCGAAAAATGTCGTGTTTGTGGTTCTCCGTCACACAATTCAACTGAATGTTGTGCGCGAGTGTGGTCTTACGCGACTAGAGTGAAAAATGTAGGACCTCGGCCGGAAAAGAATGTGGTTTCTGGATCTGATTTAGAAGGTGAGATAGATGTGTTGGGTAATTCAAGTGAGAGTGATCGTGGTGACAGTGATGAAGGGCAAATGGAGGAAGACGACAGTGAGATTCCTATTGATGCAGAATCAGTTGCAGGTGATAAAGAAAGTGACAACGAAGAGGATTTTGATAACGAGAGTACACAGTCAGCTGATCTTGGAGTTGAGATGCTGACAAATGCTGACGTACATGTGGATGGGGGTGGTGTATCTGGCGATGCCATGTCTCCGGTTAAATCGCTGGTGAAAAAGCCAAAATTAGCTGGTGATGTGCCCTCAGTCGAACAGGCTGAGAAACTTTTGCCTGGCAAATCTGGGTCCGACGGGGAGACCGGTGTTGAGCCTCATAAGCCAACTTGCCAAACGAGGATCGATTCTCACAGTTCTGAAGTAGACAAAGATGTAATTGAACAAGACGAACAATCGATGGAAGTTTCACAAGAAACAGAACTTTCACAAGAAACTATGACCCCGGTGCCAGCAGAAATAGACAACTTGTCTTTGCTTGAACACAGACAAAGAGCATTGTTGGCTAGGAGAGTCAAGAAAAGGCATGCTAAGAAAAAATGAACAATGAACAATTGTGCTTTTCCCAGTGTATTGTTTCGTTGGCCCTTTCACAAAATAACAATGTATATCTATGTTCTATTATTTCTCACTGCAATGACAGCTTGTGATAACGTGCGTGTAGCAACTTTGAACGTGAACGGTCTTCGGGACGACATGAAAAAAGCTCAAGTCAAAGAATTCGTTTTTGACAATGACATTGATATTTTGTTTTTGCAAGAAACTCATTTTGAAAAATACAGTGACACTGTAAAGCTGAATATTCCCGGGGAGTGTCGTTGGGCCTATGGCTCGACGCAGAGTTGTGGAGTGGGAATTGTAATAAGATACTCTGTCGATTGCAATATTAAAAATGTTCAGAGGTGCCCTCACGGTCGCTTTATTGTGATAAATGCTGATATCAATAACACTGCTGTAAAATTAGTGTGCATTTATGCTCCTAATAACCCATGCGATCGGAAAGCATTTGTAAGTGATATTGATAAGTTGATCGGTGGGAATCATGTCATTATCCTTGGTGGAGATTTTAATTTTGTGTCTAACAATGATCTAGATAAGTATGGTGGTGATGCAAATTCTAGGAATGATGGGAAAGTCGAAATGGATTCTATTAAGAACGACTTTGACCTGTCTGATATATTCAGGAAAAAGTATCCCAATAAAAAAGTATATACATGGTCAAGAGGTCAGATAGCTACGAGAATTGATCGTTTTTATTTATCAAATGTATTGTGTAATTCGGTATCTTTATCTGACGTTATTCATGTGGCTTTTTCGGATCATTCTTGTGCCTTTTTCGACATGAATTTTATTGATGTTTTATCTTGGGGACCTGGCTACTGGAAATGCAGTGTGTCTGTTTTAAATGATCCGAATTTTGAGGGCAGAATTGAAAATTTATACACTGAGATTTTCGATAATGGCAATTTTGCGGGTGTAGTCGAGAAATGGGAGGAGTTTAAGCAGGAAATTCGCCAATTTTCGATCGAGAAAGCCAGGTCCTCGAAGAAAAAACTTCTTGATCTAAATTTAGAGTTGAACAGGTTAAAATCTGACCCTGTTTTCAACGACGATAAGATAAAAGATGTTAAATGCACAATAAACGCCTTACAGACTGAGTCAAAAAGGGGGTCTGTGATTAGGGCTAAGGCGGTACATTTTCAAGAGAGTGAAAAACCGACTAAATACTTCCTTAGGCGAGAGAGTGGCAGAGGTAAAAAAAAAATGATTAAAAATCTTAAATGTCACAGTGATGTTTCGGTACACCATGTGCGACAAAGTGAAATATCTGGTTGTGTTCGGCAATATTACACTGAATTGTATACGAGTCAGGAAACCGATACATATGTACAAGATCAGTTTTTATCATTTTTACCTTCTTTAGATGAAGCTGATAGTGATGTGTGTGAGGGAGGTATGACGAAAGATGAGCTGTATTGTGCACTGAAAGATATGTCGAATAATAAGTCACCAGGTGAAGATGGTTTACCGGCTGAGTTCTATATGAGATACTGGTCAATTATTGGTGACACGTATACACATGTTGTAAATATTTGTTTCAATGAAGGATGTTTGAGTCCAAGTCAAAGATCGGGGATCATTACTTTATTATGTAAAGATCCTAACAATGGTGAAGATATAAAGAACTGGCGCCCAATTAGTTTACTTAATGTTGATTACAAGATCGTTTCAAAGGCATTATGTAATCGCCTCAAGAAAGTAATTGAAAATATTGTACATCGGAACCAAACTTGTGGTATTCCTGGGAGATCTATTTTGGATAACCTTCATTTGTTGAGAAATACGTATGATTATGTAGAACAAAAGGATATGGCGGCTTGTTTTTTGAACTTAGACCAAGAGAAAGCCTTTGACCGAGTTGATTGGTCCTTTTTATTCAAATGTCTTGGAAAATATAAGTTTGGTCCTGATTTCTGCAAATGGGTAAAACTGCTATACACTGATATATCGAGTCGTGTATTGGTTACTGGTCATCTGACCGATAGCTTTGTACTAAGTAGAGGTGTTAGACAGGGGTGTTCCATTTCTCCGTTGTTATATGTTTTAACTCTAGAACCCCTTATTGCTGCTGTCAGGAACTGTGAGTCAATCCAGGGTGTCAAGATTCCTGGTACGAATTTTGAAGTAAAGGTAACTGCTTTTGCGGATGACGAGACAGTAGTTATCACAGACGAGGAATCTGTACGACAGGTAGTTAAACTTGGTGATAAATTTGAGGAAGCCTCCGGAGCCCGACTTAATGTCGATAAGAGCTCAGCTTTGCCCATTTGGCAAATGGAAAAGGGATAATCTCCCTGTTCCGGGTTTTAAAATTGTAGATAATGCTAAAATATGTGGGGTATTCATTGGCGAGAACAGCACGGACTTAAACAGTAATCATGTTCTAAATAAAGTGAAGAAGAATGTAACATGTTGGTCGGGAAGATATTTAACGTTAAGGGGAAAAGGTATTTTAATAAACACTGTTGCCCTGGCGGTATTGTGGTATACAGTGCAGTCAACTTTGTTATCGAAACAATGTGTAGTCCAATGTGTACAGAATGTGTTTAGATTTTTGTGGAATGCAAAGCCTGAGAATATCAAGAGAAATGTTTTGTACAATAGGTTTGACAAACGAGGGTTGAATATTCAGAACGTCGAATGTAAGCTGAAGTCTTTCGCTGTCAAACATTTGCTAAAGTTGATTTATGGTACAAATGCAGACTGGAAATACTTTGCTATTTATTGGTTAGGCATTTCTTTACGTAATGTGTGTCCAGAGTTCGCAAGACCTGGCATTCCGCATGCAATGAACCCTTCTGGATATTATAGATTTGCGATAAACGCTTGGAGAGAATTTTACGTCGGACAGGTCCTTCCTGTCAGAATGTATAATAGTAAGTTCATTTATACTGTATTTTTAAATAGGATTGCCGAGTTGCCTAGGGTCATGTTAGCCTCGCCATCACTGCCTTGGTCGGTTATTTGGGGTAGAGTGTTTCATGATTTTTGTGACAATAACATTGTCAACTTCTCATATAAGTTAGTACATGATATCCTTCCGCTGAAGGAACGGCTACTGAGAAGAAATGTATGTACGAATGATGTATGTGTTTTTTGTCCCGGTTCGGAAACGAGGAACCACTTATTCATTGAATGTCAAATTGTTAAAAAAGTGTTCTTGTATTTTAAGCGAAGCTGTTTGTTATATGGGCAATTTTTCCCTACGTTAAATGAGCAACATCTATTACACAAATTATTTGATGTGCAGATGGGAAAAGACGAAACAGCAATGTGTGTGTACCTGATTGTGTGCCCGGAATGAAATCGCATTTCAGGGTGAAAATAGAGATCATAATTGTATAATTAAGGCTATTAGAGTTTGTGTGAAATCACGTATATATGTAGATCACTACATAATGGAAGAGTCTGTCTTCAAGAGAGTTTGGTGTAAAAATAATGCCCTGTGTACAGTTCGGAACTCAAAAGTAATACTTTTGCTATAATATAATATGTCTATTGAAATGTCTTTAATGTAAGCGGTTCGTTTCATATGTGTACTGGACACTGTATGAGATCAATATCTTTCTGTGATATTCTATATTTTATTAACATTGGATTCTCATGGTCTCAATGATTTGTATATATTCCGGTGAATAAATTATTTTTTCATTTCAAAAGAAAAAAAGAATAGGCCGATGATACGTACAAATTTGTAAAACACCTATCATCAACAGATAGAGAGAGATTCGTTCAGCAATACATTTATCTGAACATCAAATATCTAACTACAAAATTACATCACAAACCGATCGTTGTCAAACAGTCTGTAATTAAATCTCTTATGAGACATTCTTGCCGATGCTTTTGATGCCCTCTGAATGGCAATGTCTTAGCAGAGGGGATCGCAAACTCGGCCTCAAAAGTCCCAATCCTCAAAAGTTTGAACCAGTGTGACGAGGAGTCGGCCGTGTACGCCCAGAGGACATCACATCCATAGGGTTCACTCCAGAGAATGGATCATGGGTCCGCTTTTCGCCCATCAATTCTCGTAAAATCTTCAACCTAAATCACATATATGTATATATTTTCTGAAAGAGCCTGACTAAGCTATCATTTTAAAGCACAGCACCGATAAGATACAGAAAAATGAATCGCGAACATTCCCCTCCTAGCTGGCTTCATTTTTCCTAGAAAACCCTTAAATGCTTCATTTTTCCAAGAAAACCCTTAAAATGTAGAAAAATGGTCAAATTCAGCTCAATTTCCAGACAAATCTGTAAGAGCGATTTTAATTAAACTTTTTTCTCGTGTTCCCAGATCCGGTACCAACTTAGAAATGTGAGAAAAGTGGAGGTCAACCGGCTCGTTTTTTGTCAGATTTTCTCTGCGTAAATGAGTCCTGATTTTCAGGCACACCCAAGGGGAATCATTGAGAGACGGAATGCAGACAGCGGCTGACATCCTGAAATGAACATGACCCGTATTTAATATCTCTTTAAGTGAGAATCATGTTCCCACAGACTACAAACATTGAGAGACGGAATGCAGACAGCGGCTGACATTCTGAAATGAACATGACCCGTATTTAATATCTCTTTAAGTGAGATTCATGTTCCGACACCTGGATTGAGAAATAGTAAGAATATGCTATAAGGTTCGAGATGTTTTTCGAAGCATAATCAGAATCTCCTGTGACGACCATGCCGGGATCGTGCCACTCCATTAAGTATATTGCTAAAATACACTGGCACGTGAGAAGAACAGTCAGCAAGAAAGAAGAGAAAAACAAGATATGTGTGAATCGAAATTAATAAACGATTACACAACGTGTGCAGCACAGACAACAGTAACGCAGAAGAAGAGTGTAAATCTAAAATAATGTAAGATTTCACCCCGTGGGTAACTCCGGCATCACTATATCTACGAGAATATGAGAGTATTTATCGTGAATAGTTAAATATATTCATGATTAGGCTTGGCCCCTGATGAGAGATATACCTGGGATATACATAAGATATATTCCCGAAATTATCCGAAACAACTGCTCTGAGGTACATGTTAGTACATATAGTGATGTTATAATAACTCCTATACTCAGGCAGGTGTAGGGTCAGAACACCCCGAGAAAGTGGGTGTGTATATGAACATCTCTTCACACATTGGTCTTGGGGATTCATTCCCTTATGTTCTGACACGTGCATCATTGTTCCCTCTGGGTTCATTGATCCTCACTGACTTGAGTGTTCTGATTCCAAGACATAAGTCCTGAGGTCGAAATGCATAGTAGTTAATTCTAGCATTTCGCATGAGATATTTATGTACCATAACGGTACTCGGATGAAATGTGGTAATAGCCTTTAGGCAAGCATTTCGCAGATATGCAATGTATTTTAAATATACTTATTGCATTTAATAAAAGAAGTTGAATATTGATCGTTAGATCATGTTCGCCTTTGCTGTCATAATACACAAACTAGCACGGGATCGTTGCTGAGTTCCTGATAATGGAGTGGGAGGTCCGCAGCATGAAGTACAAATGGTACGATCTGCAAAAAAGACAGGCTATTTATACACCAACTTTCAGCTTTAAAGAGACGTCAAAAACAGAAAGATGAAGATTTTCGGTAGCATGCACCAGTAAATATACTTAAACGTATACATGCTACACTGTTAATATCTCTTATTCTGCTTATCGACTATAGGAATCATCCTTTATCTCGACTGCCTGCCTCCGAGAGACGTCGAATTTGGTAGATGGAACTACAATTAATATAAGTTGAGCCAGCATGCTTCTCATCCAACCCAGGATTCGACACTGCTTATCATGGAGTGAGATGAAATACCAGACGAAATTACATGATATAATGTAGCACGGACTTTCAATTAAATATACCCGTATTTAATATCTCTTTAAGTGAGATTCATGTTCCCGCAGACTACAACCATTGAGAGTCGGAATGCAGACAGCGGCTGACATGTTGAAATGAACATGCCCCGTATTTAATATCTCTTTAGGTGAGATTCATGTTCCCGCAGACTAAAACCATTGAGAGACGGAATGCAGACAGCGGCTGACATCCTGAAATGAACATGCCCCGTAGTTAATATCACTTTAAGTGAGATTCATGTTCCGACACCTGGATTGAGAAATAGTAAGAATATGCTATCAAGTTCGACTCTTCACACATTGAGTTATCCCTGCGACCTTGATTTAGAAGATTAGTATCCTGATAGACTACAACAAACGCCGTATACCAACCGATTCGTTCTAACTCATTAGAGACCGAATGAAAACAAGACGCTTCTCTAGTAAGCAGAGAAAACGCTACAAGAAGCAGAGGCATATTAATTATGTCATTACATGTCTACGTAAATCTCACCTTTCGAGACTGGCAATAGCCAAGACATATATTAGAAATATCTCAAGTCTGATGTTAACAGATAATGATATTTTTTCTGCTATCCCGGGGATTATCATTCATTCCGACGACTAATATAAGAGAACGTGATATTGGAACAGATTTCGGACGAATGGCGAACGAGATGCGGCGTACAGAATTTTTCTCCGACTCACCATCAACGCGCAAACAACAGCACCCGTTTTGTGTTAAGTCAGAATTCGTAGCACCACTGGCCTCTAATAGCATTGAACATTACCTCTATGCTACTAGACTCGAGCTATCGTCCCACGCCAAAGAATCACCCAAAGACAACCTGTCAAACGGCGAACACCAATCACTCAATAAATTGAGATCGGATAAATGTGATGTAATTATCACTTCTGCTGACAAGAATAATATAACTGTAATTCTTGACAAAAGCTTATACACCAAAGAAACGCAAATCGCCAGCTATATGACAGAATACACTTCGTCGAGATTGATTGTATCAACGTAAAAGAGATGCATAGAAAGGTGCTAAACCCTGTATGCAAACTTAAACAGGAAGAAGTGCTGGACAAGGACACCTACAAAAACTTGTATGACCCGCTACTCAAGAAGTAAATTCCCCACAAGTATTTGCTGCCTAAGATTCATAAAATCAAGCAAATCCTGGAGAAACTCGACCCGATTAATCCGGGGGACATTTCCAATATATCGGTGCCGACCCGAGGGAGACGTCAAATACCGGAGATGATATTTGTTAATATATGTTAACGTGCTCTCCATACGAGTTGGAGCGACGAGGTTTTATCCCGACTCCTCGACTCTGATAGTCATATATTGAAGATCGGGTCATTCAGCGACATGTATGTTTGAATATAATTTAACATATACATGTCTGCCACAACACGTTAATATGCCGGATTCCCTATCCATGTACGTTCATAAAGTTAGACCGCGGTTCGCAATTCGCTATTCGGGGCCAGTCATTCAGCGACTCATAACAGCGCCCCTAGCAGCGCCTCCTGGCGTCAAATTTGGGATATGAATATGCAAGAATATAAAGCATGACATTCTCTCTTGCTATGCAGAGGTTGGAGTTCAAAGTACTCATAATAAAAAAAATACAGATTTCCATATCTGAAGAAATAATTGCTGGTCTCCTCGAATAATGAACTGCAAACTGCGAACCGCGGTCTGACTTTATGAACGTATCCATGTAGAATGCTGCCAGCCATTACCCCCTATTATCCACCTCGGAGACGCTGAACACCAAGATAGAAATACACGGTTAATATAACTCTAACGTGTATATGCTTCATGGGCTAACCGGCCATCACGTGTGTCCGTCCACTTTGAAGAGGTGCATCGATCTACGTGCTTTGTTTGTTTGTTTGTGTTATGACTACAGCCATCAATACAAGATGGCGGATATAGTCACCTCGCTGAAAATTCGCTGCTGAGTTTGTTACCTTTTTGCCTACTCTGTCGGAGTCTGAAATGCCACTGAGGTTGTAAATGCCGGCCAAGAAGAAAGGTGCAGCAGGTAATCTCACGAAAAACAGGTTCTCAGACTATAATTTGAGAAGTACTGAGAAATCTTTGTCATCGACCGGCAGGACAGATCTTTTACCGGCTGATTCTATCCTAGACAAAATGGCCGATACACAAACTGGTTCTAACAGCATTGAGGCTACGCTGAAGGAAATTTTGTTGAATCAAGAAACCATGAATAAAAAAATGGACACGATCGCTGTTACATTGACAGCGGAAATCAAATCAGTTGAATCTGCCGTCCGTGATATGTCAAAACGGGTCGACACGCATGAAGAATCGCTGTCTTTTCAAGCCGATGAAATTCAAAATCTGAAAATGGTGGTAATACCTGAAACCAAGGAACAGTTGTTAAAAAAAATCTGTGCTCTACAAGAAAAGGTTACCCTGTCCGAGATACACGACAGAAAATGCAATTTGAGGATTTATGGTGTTCCAGAGGAGGGTCCCCGTGAAAATACGGAAATGGTGACGCGGAAATTTTTGAAAGACGACCTCCAATTGGCTCCAGATATTGTGGCTAATATTGTATTTAGTGCCTGTCATCGATTACCGAGACGTCCTGGAACCAAGCCTAGGAACGGAGATAAGGAGCCACCTCCCCCAGCTATCATTATCCGATTACTTACCGACTCCGATAAAGACAAAATATTGTCGGATACGTCCACCTTGCGGAACACACGGAAAACTATACGTACGGATCTACCCCCTAACATGATGGCAATCAGAGGGCAGATGTCTGACACAGCATACGAAATGCGTCAATCACTCAAATGTCAGACGAGAATCAGACGTCAGGGTATAGAGATGATACTGGAAACCAGACCAGGGCCAAAGGACCCGTGGGTAAGACACTCATCACAAAAGCCATCGGAGTGACCCCCATATAGAAACAGGTACCGGTTTAGTCATCTAGTATAGACCCACGGTACCTGCAAAACGCCTATCAACAAGGTAGGCCTACATGTTCTGTTTACATTGTTCATGTGATCGACCAAGAGTCTGTGAATTCAGCTTGACTGGTAAACTGTGAAATCCATTTGCACTGACTGCTATCTAACTTTGATAAATTATCTGTCACTGTCATTTGATAGAAAACTTGACAAAGTATTCTAATTCATACATATGTATTTTATACATGTGGAGACATAACGTGCCAAATGTGATTTATATATAAAGTTATCGGTATTTTAAAATGACAATCGATATTTCAAAAATCACTTGCACTGACTGATATAGATTGACATAGATCGACTCTGAGAATTTGCTATTTGTCACAGTCACTTGATTAAAAACCTGCAATACATGTATATGTATTTTATATACATGTGGAGATATAGCTAACCGAATGCGGATTATCGATCAAGTTGATCGGCATTTTAGATTGACGACTTGTAGATAGTGATACAGTATAGACCTACCTGCAAAATGCCTATCAACAAGGTACATGCTCTGTTTACAATTTTTTGTTGTGATCGCCCATGAGAACTATGAAAATTTGTTTCACACTGACTGAATTATATAGATATTTAACTATGATAAATTGCTACTTGTCACACTCACCCGATATATGTACCGATGTTTCATAAACCTGTGGCGATATTAGTCTGTTTTGGCCAGAATTGAATGTGGTTTAGTAATTAAGTTGATCGGCGTTACAAAACGACACCCTAAGTGAAAACATTGATAGCCGAATGTTTAGTGTATTTTGACTGCCACAGAAATACATTTTAATTTAATGATTTATTGTTTTGTCTGTATATAGTAAATTCAAGTATTTATTGAAGATACGAATGTTTACAAAAGTAGACATTACAAAAACATGTAATACTCAATCTCCTTGATTTATCATACGTACATGTATCACATGATCAAACATTCGATTCTATTCGTAATTAACTTAAAATTTAGAAGACACAAAATTATGTATATGTTT